>VCCN01002407.1:392308-402635 GCA_006491835.1 Architeuthis dux
AAAAAAAAAAAAAAAGGATGTCCAATTTTTATTTGTTAATAATTTTTGTTTTTATTGTTTGTTTGTAGTTTTTAATTTCTTTTTTCGTTGGTTTTATTTTATTACTAGTTTGACTCCATCTTATTATTGTTGCTTTTTACCACAACACTCTTGGTCGATACACTCTTCGACCACTAAAACAAACAGCCTGAAATCAAAAATAAAATAGCTTCCGACAAGACTTGAACTTACCTTTTTATTATTTTATTTTTATTTTTAGATGAAGTATTATGAACCATTATTATTAATTTTGACTATGGTTTTCCTTCATCTTAACTTTTCAAAAAACAATACATGGCAATGGAGAGGGTGAGAGATTGGGACTGAAGTATTAGATTCGATCTTCTGCTGAGCAGTTGTTCCATAAATTAGAAAGTTATGGGCAGGTGGCATTTCCCAGGCTTCCCTAGGCAAAAAGGGACGTGAGTTTGAGTCTCACCAGAAGCTTTATTTACATGCTCGAGTTAAGTTGCAATAAAATGCATCAAAAAATAAGAATATCGGAAAGTAGTAGTCAAAATGAATAATAACGGTAAGGCTTGAACTTAAGTCTGTGCCGATAGTGTAATGGTTAGCATGTCTGCCTCCCACGCAAAAGGTCCCGGGTTCAATTCCCGATATGAGCAAAGAGTGTGGAAAACTCTTCATTAGGACAAATATCCCTGTGCACTCAGCAGCTAATTGAGAACACACTAAGCTGTGTGATTAGGGTGGAGGTATCCCTTCGGTGGACTTGCATCCTGCCAAGAAGGTGGTCATAAAAAAACCTGTAATAAAGTCCTGGTCTCGACCAGACTTGAATCTTTCAAGGATCACTAAGCTGGCACGCGCAAAGGAAACCGGGACTTCGTTACCGGCTGTTCATACTCCATTGGTAGTTGTCTCTTAAGAGAAGGACGCTTTTAAGACTTGAACCTGTATTCCACACCTATCTATAGAAGACCGGCTCTGAAGGATGCGAGTTCAAATCTTATCAGAAACTACTTTGTTTTCGATTTCAACCTGTTAGTTCTAGCAGTCGAAGAGTTTATTGACCCTGAGTTATGATTAAAAAGCAACAATAATAAGATGGAGCAAAACTAGTAATAAGATAAAAACAATGAAAATGCTTCATCTAAAAACTTTCAAAAAAAATAATTCTTTTTTTTTTTTATATTTCTTCTTTCTTTTTAAAGACCTCTCCATTCTTGGCATACTGCCCCCCCTTTTTTTTTAAAAAGAAAGCCTCTATCACCACCTCCACTAACAACAATTTAAAATAAAAGTTGAGAGAAAAAAAAACCCAAACCACTTGCTTGACCAATGTGTATTAGGAGGGGGGCTGGGACAACAACAACAACACCTTCACTTGGACATCACCCTCCTCTACCACTCCTGCCGGGACCCAGGTTGATCACCTTAGATCAACAGCAGTTTGTGGACTTTAAGAGCCCCCACCCCACCAAGAATACCAATGTTATTTTATTTACAACTTTTTTCTCTCGCCAATAAAGTCGATCCCTCGACTTGACCAGGATGACTACTCAACAAATTGAAAACAAAATTTTTATAGATGAACAGGAAAAGAGAAAAAATTGATAAAACGTTGGCTGTTTTTAACATTACTTTCTTGTTATTTTAACTCATATGGACCACACCAACAAGGACTCGAGCTTTCGACAACTGAACCCCCCCCCAACAACAACAACAATAACAATAGCAGCTTGAAGCAGGCAGACCAGTTCTGCCCAACAACTGTGGCCCAATTTTTATTTTACAGCTATGATAACCGGTATCTGGCATTTTCATCGTGCGTAAGATAATTGCAGGAATTTTCATAGCCACTTTTTAAAGCAGAAACGAAACAAAATGATAAAGTCAGCTTAATCTGTTGTCTCTGATTATAAAAAAAAAAGATTTTCCATTCCAAATTTCGGAGAAGAATAATACGGCTATGGGAGGCTTTAAACAACGTAGCTATTTTCATTTTTGCGGTTTGGAATTTGATTGACCCAGATGACCACTTAGAACAATTTCTAAAATAGCGCAATAATCGAAAAAAAAATGATCTTTTTTAAAAAAAAAATATTGAGTGAAAATAAAGTAAATAAATCATCAAATTAATAAAATGTGGGGTAGGTATCATGAAAAAAATTCTTCTTCTTCGAAATTTGGAACGGAAAATATTTTTTTTTTTTTTTTTTAAATTCGTACTTTAATAAATAAGTATCGAAAATTTTATTAAAATCGGTTAATATGCTGATTTTTTGCTAGATTTTTAAATTTCCCACGTGTCGATTTCACGCTGAAATTTTCGTCCACGTTGGGGGATAATTTCACTGACAAACAAACAACGTCTTAACTTTGATAATCAGCGACAACAGAATCAGCTGACTTTATCGTTTCGTTTCGGCTATAAAAAGTGGCTAGGAAATGGCTATTTCAGCTACGAAGATGCGCGCAATTAAAATACCGGCTACGAAAGTGCCGTGACCTATGTTGACCTTCATCTGTGTTTAAAATCTGGACCATTATCTCCCCCCCCCTCCTCCTCTTTACTCTAAAAATAAAAAAAAAAAAAAAAAAACACGTTCAAACCCAGCCTGGTTGCAAGATACCCAACAAAACAAAATTTCTATAAACAACAAAAAACAATGATGACTTTTACTCCCTGCTTCCCCCCCCTCCTGTTTCCTTCTCAAACCGACCTGTACTGCATCTGGCTCCAACATCAAAAAACAGAATTGGCTTTGCTTTTGTTTTTTTTTTTTACCTAACCTCATATTTTGAATACGCCTTTAAAAAAAAAAGATTTAAACAAACACAGCATAAAAAAACAAATGCAAAAAAAGAATAATTATTTAGAACAGCACATCACTTCAAACATGTTCACATGATTTTATCACACTTCCCTTCCCCATGATTAAGGAGGGCATCTCTACTAGATAGCATAATAGAGATAGTTTGAATTGTGACTGCTGTAAACAAATTTTTCTATGTTTTCTGCTGCCAATATGAAATTTCATTCTTGTGGGTATATTTCCTCTTTTTTTTTTTAAAACCCATAATGGACTTATGTAAAAAATAAATTTTTAAATGCCTATTTGAAATATGAGGTAAGCTAAAAAGATATATATATATATGAACCTTCTGAACAATCAAAATATGTCCTTCGCCAAAGACTTAAAAAAAAAAAGAAATGTTTAAGAGAAAAAGAATTATTTAAAATTGATATTGATGAAGATGATGACAATAAAAAAATAGAAGACCTTACAACACTGTGAAACTACTTCTGTGGGTACTTATTTACTGCATACATTGAACTTTTTCTTGCCATCTTTTTATTTTTAATTTTTAATTTGAATATTTTCAGTTTTTGTTTTTGAATTGAATGTAGAATCCAGGCCTCAAAAGTGATCCAAGTCAAAAGCACAAATTTTCAGGTTACACCTTTTGTCTCTAAAGTTTTTAAAATTGTCAAACTCCAGTTCAAGATGGAGCTGACTTTGTCCCCCCCCCCTAACAACAACAAGAACAATCCTCACCTAATTTAGGGGAGTAAACTGTTTTCTATTTCAGTGGTTCCCAACCTTTTTTAATCATTCCCCACTTTTGTCAGTAAGATTATCAGTATTCCCCACTTCCACTTATTAAGTTGCAACAAAGAATAATTTCAAATCATAACTTTATTTTACGTATAATTAAACAGCTTCATACTAAGAATTAGTTTAATTTATAATTGTACAACTGCTGCTGTGTATTTGTTTCTTGCAAAATAATTAGAACACATCATTTGAAATTCCAATTTATTACAAAGAAAATAAGAATTCTGCTATCGGAACTGATATACACATCAATGTGATCTCTGTTCTTGTTTCTTTTGCTACTAGTTCTTCAATTTGTGGATCTTAAATCATTCTCAACTTGGAGCTTGTATCTTGATAGATAGAAGTGCAGAAAACTCTATCTCTAGACTGGACTTTATTTTTTTCCTAATAGCATTATTCCCCCTTGGACTACCCAAATCCCCCCCTGGTTGGGAACCTCTGGTCTATCCCATCACATTAAACCAAACTGATATATAAAATTAACATTTCCATACCGTGACTTGAAATCATAACCAAGTTATTACTAGGCGGCACTGTTGAATCACACTGCCAAGTCTTAAGTATTTAGTATATACAATGATGATTATAATGACATTTATTAGTGAGAGACTGTTAAACGAGCGGCCTTAAATCGTAAATGCGAATAAAGAAACGAACTTCGTGCGGGGATCGAACCTGCCGGGCAAATATAGGCTCTCACTAATAAATATCATTATAATTATCATATTCTGTCGATTGGATATAAAATTATCCATCATTTGATTTCATTCAGCATATACAATACAAAAGTTGCAGTAATCATCTTCAGTCGGAATAGAAGTAGGAGTGGCCCTGCAGCAATCAGGCTTGTTTTGTTTTTGTGATACTATTTCTCCACAATATTCTGTCTACGTAGTCAAAGGGGTCTGAATTCTACATTTCGTCCTTGTTTTGATTAAATTAAAATTTGATTCAGGTGTAAACTGAAAAAAGGCGCTTTTGGCTTGAATCAATTTGTGGGTCTGGGTTCCACATTTGCTCCTTGTTTTCTTGAATTTCTTTTTTTGATTTCTCTCTGCACAAAACTGTTTGGGAATTTTCCTTTTTAGTTCGGAAGAAATAGAAACGCCCAACTCCTTGACCGCCTTTTTATTTTTTTCGGTTCTCTTGTAGTATAATATGTGTAAAAGACTAAGACTAAGAGTTATTCCCCTTGCAAGATCTGTTTTTAATTTGGGAGTCAGGACATACATGAAAAAAATCCCTTATGTAAAACACAATAATTTTATTAAAAAAAACTACAAAAAAACAATTTTAATGCAAAACAATTTAATAATAATAATTTGATACAGTTTTATACAAAGTTATTTAATCATTTATTTTAATACAAAACAATAACAATAATTTGATACACAATTTTATACAAAGTTATTTAATCATTTATTTTGATACAAAACAATTTAATAATAATTTGATACACAATTTTATACAAAGTTATTTGATAATTTATTTTAATACAAAAACTGTATAAAAATGTGCATCAAATTATTGTTATTCAAAGTTATTTAATAATTTATTTTAATACAATACTGCAAGGGAAATAACTCTTAGTGTGGTCCACGACCTAATATTTGTGAAAGACTCTTACAAGAGTACCATTGTTTCTTAAATTTAAAAAAAAAATCAATGATAGAGAAAGACAAAGTGAGAGGGGGGGGGGGGGGGGAGAGAAAAAAAAAAATACATTTTGCGTCTCTAATCCAAGGCTTCGTAGTGCAGCAACTCGCATGTTCCGGCACGTTTTGAATCTTCCGCCATCAGTTTGTGGATTTGCCACTAGAGTTCTTTGAATCAGTTTCAAACTGCAATTTATAAACCGACTCGTTTAACCAAATGTGTCCAACCCTAACCACACCTTGAAATCAAATTGAAGTATTCTAAATTCGACAACATTCGATGTTTATTTTAGCATAAAATTAGATATTAATTGTTTTATTTTTTCTGAATCTTTGCTGACAGTTATAAGTATACAAATAAAAAGTTATGTAATATTGTGAACTAGCATTCCAAGGGAAATTATGAATCACTGACACAACCCCCCCCCCCTAAAAAAAAACAAAAAACGGTCTGGTTAGTCACTCAATAGAAACCATGTGACCAATGTCTTTAGGCAGCACTGTTGGGGGTGATCACTTAACAAAATTGGAGAAAAGGGGGGGATCAATGAATAAGTTACTTCTCTTGCCACTAAAAAGGCCAAATTTTCAAAAATCAAGAATGAATGCTACTGGACTCAAACTTAGAAACCAATTTAACAAACATTGTAAATTGGTTTCAATGGCAGTGATTCATAATTTCCACTAAAACTTATTGGCAGGTTGTGAAAAAAAAAATATATGTTTACCCTACTCATTAAGGGGAGTGTGGGTACAAAATTTCAAATTTTTACTATGAACGGTTAGGGCTGGGCGAAGTCCAGATACATAAATGTGTGAACACCTGAATAACCTAAACCCAGCAACAGTGTTTAAACCGGTCTGTTGCGGCTAGCGTTGATTAAAAATCTCGAAAAACTGGTAATGATTTAAGCGCAAATTTTCACGTTACACCGTAATCATTTAAGAAGAGTTCCACTGTAACCTGTCCACTCCAATGATGTAATGGTTAGCACGTCTGCCTCACACACAGAAGGTCCAGGGTTCGATTCCCGGTATGAGTGAAGCATATGGAAAATTCTTCATCAGGAGAAATTTCCCTGTGCACTCAGCAGCTAATTGAGTACACTCTAAGCTGTTTGATTAGGGTGGAGGTATCCCTTCAATGGAGTTGCATCCTGCCAAGGGGGTGGTCATAAAATCTTGTAGGAATAAAGTCCTGGTCTCGACCAGACTTGAAACTTGCAAGGATCACTAAGCTGGCACATGCAACAGAAACCGGGTCTTCGTCACCAGGCTCCACACGCCATTGGGAGTTGTCTCTTAAGAGATTTTTTTTACCTTTTTTTTTTTTTACCACCCTAACTCAAACTAACATGATGTCATTAAAGTGTTGTTAAGTGATCAATATCTTTAATTAATATATATATATATGTATTATACTATTGTTTTGAGAAGGGTCATTAATATTCAAATGGTTCTTCGGACGATTGAACTTGTTGTTTGTGTTGTTAACACAATGTTTCGGCCGATCCATTCACACTCGGATTTTACACCTGAAGAATGGATCGGCCGAAACGTTGTGTTCACAACACAAATAACAAGGAGTTCAATCGTCCGCAGAACCATTTGAATGTATTATACTATTTACGTACGTGCAGTTTAAGCAATTATTTCTCTGGAGACGACATTTCTTGTTAGTTTCCTCTCGTTCAGGTTATATATTTTAAAATAAAAGCCTCTCAAGTCAACATAAGTGTACAGACACAACTCTAACTTCCTATGCTCACCACTCATCCAGGCTGCTGCTGCCTGGCATCAACAGGCACGGCTGATACTGATAGTATGTGTGACAGACACTGCTCTTATTCTAGCATATAAAAAACCCTCTTTTTTTTATGGGTATATCTCTGGATCGGCAATAAGGAGACAAAAGTGATTTTATTAGGTCATTTTTTCTTTAACTGAAGCATCCTAATTTTAAGTTTTTTGAAAGTCTCAACTGAAGAAAAGTCACCACTGATATCGTGCGGTATGAAAAAAAAGTCATAGAAAGAAACTTATTTTATTAAAAATATAACTTATTTCCTTACAAAATAAAGTTATTGGCCAAATTTGCCAAATCTGGCCTTTTTAAAAAGCATTTGGCCCAGAACTTTTTCGTTTGGCCATATTTAAAATTTTGAGCCATTTTTATTTTATTTTTTTGTGTTCTGAGAGCATTTGCATTTGGCTATTTTTTAGAGTTCTAGGCCAGAAACTGCCTTTCCTCTCCCAATTTCTTCTTCACTGTGTCGGCTACATTAAAGGAAGTCGAAAGGACATTGTTGCCATGCATTGACAGACACAGATTGTCTGTTTACTTTGGTCGGTTTACTTCTTTGATATGGGAAAGGCACGTCTCATTTTCCCACCTTTTAATTCTATTATTCGTTGTACAATCTATCTCATTTGGACAAGTCCATTATGAGTTGTAGGATCTCAGCTAGCAGACACTACAGGCAACCAAACATACTCATTTGCATATAATAAATCATTTTAAATCAATAAACTGCTAAAATTTCTTACGCAATGAAAAAGAATAATGTCTGTTATCTGGCATTTTCCATGTCAGGCAACAGCAAGGTCGTCGGATTAAAGACGTACAACGGGTGGTACCTTTTATCCCTGCCACTTCTTGATACTACTAGTTCTCGAACATGAACAAACTCCCTGCCATTTCTTGATACTACTACTTCTCAAACATAAACAAACTCCCTTTCATTCCCTGCCACTTCTTAATACTACTAGTTCTCAAACAGAAACAAACTCTCTGGCACATATTTCAGAACTAGTAGTATTAAGTGGCAGAGATAGTTTTTGTATCAAAATAACTCATTAACATGTGGCAGGGATAATAAGTACTGCTGAGGTACAACTGTAATTTCTTGTAAAAAAAAAGAAAAATTGTTCTATTGCTTTCTGTAAAGTGTCTCTCTCTCATTCTAATTCCCGGAAGTCCTTTATTTTCTCTGACTGAGGAGTTAAAGAGCCACAATGGATGCAGAAAAAGATGAAATTTGGGAAGGGTCAAAGACCAATTTTTGCTGCTGCCTCCACACCACCCTCTTTCATTGGTTGAACTTTCTTTTTTTTCTTTTGTTCCCATGTATAATCCGTTACCATAGATAATCTGTATTACCAAGCTTCAATTTCGATTGAAAAATGCAATTAACAATTAGGTTTACATAGATAAGATGAACATGGGTTTTTTAGCTCCAAATTATCGGGGGGGAAAAAAAATACCGATTACACATGGTGAATTACAGTATTTAGGTTATTTAAACCTTGGGAGAAGGTCGACTTTGGGACCAGGTTTGCCAGACGTGTCCGAATTCTGACATTGTGTCCGTTTTTCACCCTGTATGTCCGATAAAATTTTTAAGAATCGGACATCCAAAATTGTCTGATTTAAGGCCCCACTCAGCCTTTCCAACTTTTTATATCTAAATTTAGATAATTTTTGTTGTTTTTAGATATCGGATATCAGTTCTAGCCACCTTTAGCTATTTATTTTCATTATTGTGATAATAATCTAGCTACTTTTAGCCATCTTTTTTCTGTCCATATTTGAACACAGTCGTGTCTTATTTTGAGAAAACTAATCTGGCAACCCTGTTTTAGGACACATCCAACAGAAGACTGGATTCTTCGCAGTTTATCCTTGGGATTACCACTTCCTTCTTTCCTAGACCACCACACTCTCCCTAGAATTGTGACACACAGATGGTTTATATATGAATTTTTTAAAACAAACTAAGTAGTAATGTGATATATGGACAGGGTTGCCAAATATGTCCGATTTTGCCCTGTATGTCTGATTTAAAATTTTAAGAATCGGACATCCGACATTGTCCTATAAAGGCCCCAGTAAGCATTGCCAACTTTAATATTATATATCTAAATTTAGATATTTTTTGTTGTTTTTAGATATCGAATAATTCTAGCCTCTTTTAGCTATTTATTTTCATAATTGTGATAATCTAGCTGTTTTTAGCCACTATTAGATAATAATCACAATAATTAAAATAAATATCTAATAGTGGCTAAAAACAGCTAGATTATTATCACAATTATGAAAATAGCTGCTTTTAGCTGTTCATTTTCATTATTGCTATACTAATTTAGCAACCATTAGCCACTATTAGCTATCTTTAGCCATCAATTTTGTTCTGTCCAAATTTGTCCGATTTTGAGAAAACCTATTTATTTTCATAATTGTGATAATAATCAGGGATGGCTGAAGCCATAGACAGCGTAAGGGCTCTATTTAAAAACAAAAATTTGTTTTAATTTTCATATGTTGAGAGATGACTGAAATCTAGTTCAAAACATTTGCAGTTTCAAACTGTCGTAACAACTTCTTGTGAGGTTCCTTTTGATGTGTGAGGCAATAGTGTCACTACAATGTTAAGGATGCAGTGATAGTCTATAAAACGAAGACCACCACCCTTTTTTTTCTGCAAGCTCATTAAAAATGTTTTGAATCTTCACCATTTATTTTTTTTAGGTTTGTCCAAAAGTTCCCACTGTTCTTTTTTGAAAAGTAGAGACTGGAAATGTTTGCAGACACCTAATAAATGAGGAGACAAGACATCATCGTGCTGTATCTGAATTTGTTTGTGTGTGAGGTCGGGCTATATCGGAGTATTCCTTTTACAACAATAATCACCTTAAAATTGAATTTTCTTTTCAGGATTCTCTAAGATGCAAACTTCAAAAATATGTAAAAATGTGTCCCCCGAAAACATTTATAAAATTAAGGTTGGTGTAAACACCACAAAAAAATATTTACATTTAGGAGAGAGAGCTGTAATGTAAATAAACGTGAATGTTTTAGAGTAAGACAGGCATTCAGGGCTGATAAAATCATTTAACAGTGTTTGTTAAACTATTTCAGTGTAATTCACCCTCCAAGTTCTTTTTCATCGTTCTCATCTTATTCTCCCTGAGCAAAAAACCCAAATTAATTTTTTAATGTTTTATTTTATTCAAGTTTTTTGAACATCCTAAAAATATGTAAAGAAA
>VCCN01002414.1:318182-329538 GCA_006491835.1 Architeuthis dux
TGTTGACAGATTTTCTTGATGGTTTCTAACAAAAGCCAAACAATGGGGTGTTAGTATCTTCAGTATTTCAAGTTGTGTACCTTTTTTTCATGAGCTTTCTTAGCGGAATGGCCATAGCAGCAATGACGCAAAGGTTGCCGATGCCTGGGATAGTGTGTTTTGGGATTTCGACCATTCAGCATTTCAACTATTCTGGATTCTGATAATTCGAGATTTCAACATTCGGTTTTATGGCATTCGGGCTAATGTGTTTCGAGATTATGAACCAGACTCAAATAGTTTCATTCACGATTAACTGTCAATGCTAATTTAATTGTTGAAGACAAGCAGGCAAAACTTTAAATAATTGAATTTCAATTGGAAAAATGATAAGGAGATTAGTAAAAAGTTTTCAAATGACATCAAGTGGTCAGTTCTTCTAGCAGGAAAGTTCAAGACGTTCGATGTCGTTTCTTTTGTTTTACGAAGGAAGAATTCTTTAAAAGTTTAGCGTTAATCTAATTCTAAATTGTTGACAGCTTTGAGAGCTTTGAATTTAAGTAATTTGTTGGCAGAGCTGGATTAGGCTAGGGTTGGGACTGTGGCATATGTTATAAAGGGACCCCGAATTAAGAAAATACGCATACATATTAAAACATATTTCACATGAATAACCTAAACCCAGCAATAAACCAGTGTTTTGGGGTAGATGTGATTAACTAAATCCAGCAATAAACCAGTGTTGTGGGTAGCGGTGATTAACTAAACCCAGCAATAAACCAGTGTTGTGTGTAGCGGTGATTAACTAAACCCAGCAATAAATCTATGTTATGTGTAGCGGTGATTAACTAAACCCAGCAATAAACCAGTGTTGTGCGTAGCGGTGATTAACTAAACACAGCAATACACGAATGTTGTGTGTAGCGGTGATTAACTAAACACAGCAATAAACCAGTGCTGTGGGTAGCGGTGATTAAAAAGTTGGATCACCCAATCCACTTTACCCCGCAGGTCACATTATTTTCTTTTTAGTTTATATCTAGAATTATATCTAGAATTGCTTCACATTATATCTAGAATTGCCTCAAATTATATCTAGAATTGCTTCAAATTATATCTAGAATTGCCTCAAATTATATCTAGAATTGCCTCAAATTATATCTAGAATTAACTCAAATTATATCTAGAATTGCTTCAAATTATATCTAGAATTGCTTCAAATTATATCTAGAATTGCCTCTAATTATATTTAGAATTGTTTCAAATTATATCTAGAATTGCTTCAAATTATATCTAGAATTTCCTCAAAACATATCTAGAATTATCTAGATTTTCATGCCATTTATGTAAATAAATATATCCATATTATTTTATTAAGTCCCCTTCCATGGCCAAATTTAAGGATCTTTTTCCAGTTAAAGGAAAACCGTTTACACAAAAGTTGAAATATTTTCAAAATTTATCCTCATCATAATCATCATCATCAACATCATCAGCCGTTAAAAGTCCACTGCTGGACAAAGGCCTTTCTCATCTCCTTCTATGACAATCTATTTTGTGCTAACCTCTGCCAAGTCTTACCGGCAAACGTCCCTCGTCCCTCCATCTTGTGTCTGGTCTTTTACTGTCCCATGGGCACCAATCGGTTAGTCTTTTCCCCCATCTATTATCATCTATTCTTGCTAGGTGGCCAGCCCATCTCCATTTTTGCTGCCTAATTAGTTGTATAATATCATTCACTCTAGTCCTCTCTCTGATCCATGTTGTTCTTTTTCTATCTCTTAGAGTTATTCCTAGCATTGCTCTTTCCATGGCTCTCTGTGCTATTCTGAGTTGTATTATGCAGCCGTTGTATACTTTAAGCTTTAGGCACATTGGCAAGGTGCTTTTCAAAATGTCTATATTCATACCAAATGCTTTCCAGCCTATCGTTATGCGTCGTTTTATTTCGCAGTCACGGTCTTTCTCTAGTTTTATTACCTGACCTAGGTAGATGTATTCATCGACCTCTTCTAGAATCTCACCTTCTATACAGAACAAAGACAAAAGTTATGTTTAACGATAAAGTCCCCAACAAGGTAATAAAGATAGAAGGTGAGATTCAAAACTTATAAGCTAAGTCATTTGAACTTCAGTCAGAATGGAGTTTGACCCTGAAGCAGCCAGTCTTGCCTACCTTTGTTTGGGGGGATTTGACCATTCGGCATTTCAACCATTCGGGATTCTGCTGATTCGAGATTTTAACATTCGGTTTTATGGCATAGATTAGGCTAGTGTTGGGACTGTGGCATATGTTATAAAGCGGCCCCGAATTAAGAAAATACACATACACATTAAAACAAATTATTTCAGAACGCGCTAATTATTCGTTTTCGTAGCAACAAATGTCCCGAATTGATAGTTGTATAAAGGCAACTAAAGACGAAGATAAAAGATAAAGTAGTCAAAATTTATATAAATTGGATTATCAAATAATAATAATTAATACAAGCCTGGCTGCTGCATGGTCAAACTCCACCCTTACTTCTAATGCGACTGAAGATGATTACTGCTGTTACGTTATGTGGTTTGATAATACCCCATATATACAAACAACTTGTGTGTTGCACTGGTGTGTATAGTTGGAACTGGTCGGATATCGTTTGATGTTCATTCTTCGTTCGTGTGCCGTGGCTTTTGCTGAAAGGAACTGACATGAAAGTCGACTGGTTCATTGAGAATAACGAAGTCCGATTTAAAATAGTATGTTCATTTTATTTTACTTTACTCGTAGCGACGCTCCGGGAATCTGCACTGTAAGATACGTGATTACTACAAAATCTAGTGTCAACACTCTTTTAGGTTAAAGTTCTGATTCAGAATATTGTTGAATTTTGAGTTGTCAAACAATGTCAACAAACAGTCAAAGTTAGATGCTACTGTGTTTCTCATTTAAACACTGTAAGTTGCATGTATCTAATATTTTTACACTTCACGGGGAGTGTGTGTGCAAAATTTCAAGTTTCTACTATGAACGGTTAGGGCTGGGCGAAGTGGAGATACATAGATATATACATAAATACACATAAATGTCGGAACACATGGATAGCATAAACCCAGCAATAAACCAGTGTTGTGGGTAGCGGTGATTAACAAGTCTGGCTGCTGCGGGTTCAAACTCCACTCTTACTTCTATTCCGACTAAAGATGATTACTGCAACTTTTGTATAGTATATATGATAAATAAAACATTATAACATACATTTTCGTAGATATTTAAGACATGTCAGTTTTTCTCAGTCGGTAAGAGAGCCGCCTACTGATCATTTGGTCGTTATTTCAAATTATGGCAAGGGAATGTTATTTTTAATGATTACTACAACTTCTGTATTGTATATATAATAAATTTTAAAAAGTATAACATAAATGTTCGGAGATACGTACGATTTGTCAATTTAGCTACTGATCAATTGGTCGTGGTTCCAAATCACGGTATGGGAATGTTATTTTATATAACGGTTTGGTTTAACTTGACCGAGCAGACAAACAGAGTAGAGATTACTCCCTAAAATTAGGCGAGGGTTGTTCTTGTTCTTGTTCTTCGGAGGAAAAAGAAAGTAAACTCCAGCCTCCGACTTGGATTGTCTATCTTTTTGGGGGGAGATTTCCATCATTTGACATTTCAATCATTCGGTACTCTTGTCAGGTTTTAATTGAATTCTAATATTGTGATATAATGCTTACTTTTGATGTTTTAAAGATTATTTGTGTCTTTTTAATCGAATCAAAAGATGCTTTGATTGAAATAAATTCAATCATTCGGGATTCTGATCAGGTTTTTAAGATTATTTGTGTATTTCTAATAGATTCAAAAGATGCCTTGATTGAAATAAATTCAATCATTCGGGATTCTGATCAGGTTTTAAAGATTATTTGTTTCTTTTTAATAGATTCAAAAGATGTCTTGATTGAAATAAATTGCGACTAAATAGAGTTCTTTGATTACTAATTAGCATCCTTTCTTAAGCACACACGATCTTCTAGCATTATTCTGTGTTATTCGTTGATTTGAGGCAAAATATACCTAGATTTATTTAAATGGATAATTCCTTTTGGAATTTACCGGTCCACTCATTAAGACGTGATCCGGCCCGCCATGGCACAGAGGTTGCCGACCCCTGAGCTAGTGTTTTTCGGGATTTCGACCTTTCGGCATTTAGCCATTCGGGATTCTGATGATTCGGAATTTCAACTTTCGGTTTCAGGGAATTTGGGCTAGTGCAGGGATAATCGCGTGAAAGGATTTAGACCGACACGCTACCAAATATTGGGATAATCTGCTTACTTTTTAGGTTATAAAGATTCTTTGTGTATTTTTAATAGATTTAAAAGATGCCTTGATTGAAATAAATTGCGACTAATTGCGGTTAAGCACACATGATCTTCTAGCATTATTCTGCGTTATTCGTTGATTTGAGGCAAAATATAACTAGATGTGTTTGAATGGATAATTCCTATATTTCAAACTTTTTGGGGAATTTCGCTGGCCCACCGTCAACTCATTAAGACGTGATCCGGCACGCCATGGCACAAAGGTTGCCGACCGCTGATAATTCCATTCACGATTAACTGTCGTTGATAATTTAATTGTTTGAGACACACAGGTAAAACTTTGAATAATTGGATTTCGATTGTAAACGTGATAAAGACCTTAGTAAAAAGTGGGCAAATGAAATCAAGTGGTCTGTCCGTCCAGAAAGTATCTACAAGACAATCGATGGCGTTTCTTTTGGGGTTTTCTTTTTATGAAAGATAAGCTGTTTAAAAGTTTAGCGTTAATCTAATTCCCAGTTGCTGATGAAGTTTCGAAGACGTTGAATTTAAGCGATTGTTGGGACTGATCAGATTAGAGTAGTTTTATAATCGATTCAATTCTTTGATATTCTTTAAAAAATATTCACGCGAATTCATTGGAATAGTGTTAGTATATATTTTTACTAATGTCCTTATCACGTTTACGATCGGAATTCAATTATTCAAATGTTTTCCTGTTTGTCTCAAACAATCAAATTAGCATCGACAGTGAATCGTGAATGGAATTATCAGGGGTCGGCAGCCTTTGTGCCATGGCGCGCCTGATCACGTCTTACTTTTCTTGCCTTTTGTTGGACATTAAAAGGTCCAAATTTTCAAAAAGCAAGCATGAACGCTACTGTGTACAAACTAAGGGACCACTTTAGCATAAACTTACATTGAAAATTATCCCCTCCCCCCCCAAGACCTATCCAGGGGGATGAATTTTCAAAAAACAAAAAAATCATTTTTCCTAATCATTGAGGAGAGTGTGTGTGCAAAATGTCAAGTATCTACTATGAGCGGTTAGAGCTAGACGAATACGGATACATAGATACATATAAATGTCAGAACACATGAATAGCCTAAATCCAGCAATAAACCAATGTTGTGGGTAGCGGTGATTAACAAGCCTGGCTGCTGCGGGTTCAAACTCCACTCTTACTTCTATTCCGACTAACGATGATTACTGCCACTTTTATATAGTATATAAATGAATAAAAAAATGATAACACATGGTTTCGTAGTTATTTAAGATTTGTCAGTTTTGCTCAGTTGGTAAGAGAGCCGCCTACTGGTCATTTGGTCGTGATTTAAAATCATGGTAGGGAAATGTTAAGTTTATATATTTCGACTGAAAATGATTACTACAACTGTTGTATTGTATATATAATACATTTAAATGTTCGTAGATACATAAGATTTGTCAGTAAAGCTACTGATCAATTAGTCGTGGTTTCAAATCACGGTAGGGGAATGTTATTTTATATATCGGTTTGGTTTAACTTGACGGAACAGACAAACAGAGAAGAGATTACTCCCCAAAATTAGGCTAGGATTGTTCTTGTTCTTGTTGTTACGGAGGGGGAAAAATGAACTCCAGCCACCGACTTGGATTGTCTACCTTTGTTTTGGGAGATTTCCACCATTTGACATTCTAACCATTCGGGATTCTGGTCAGGTTTTAAAGATTCTTTGTGTCTTTCTAATAGATTCCAAAGATGTTTTGGTTGAAATAAATTGCGAATAAATTGAATTCTTTGATTATTAACTGGCACCCTTTGTTAAGCACACATGATCTTCTAGCATTATTCTGCGTTATTCATTGATTTGTGAGGAAAAATATAACTAGGTGTATTTACATGGATAAATGGATAATTCCTATATTTCAAACCTTTGTAAGATTTAGCTGGCCATTAAGACGTGTTCCGGCCCACCATGGCACAAAGGTTGCCGACCCCTGGGCTTGTGTGTTTACGGATTATGACGCAAACCCAAATAATTCCATTCACGATTAATTGCCGTTGCTAATTTAATTGTTTGAGACAAACAGGTAACACTTTGAATAATTGAATTTCGATCGTAAAAGAACATTAGTAAAAAGTATTCAAATGAAATCAAGCGGTCTGTCCATCTAGAAAGAACCTTTACGACATTCGATAGCGTTTGTGTTTGTTGTTTCTTTCCTCGAAGGGAGAGCTAAAGAAATTAAAAGTTCGGCGTTAATCTAATTCCACATTTTTGACAGTCACGGGGACGTTGAATATAAGCGATTATTGGGACTAACCAGGTTAGAGTATTAGAAACCTTCAGCCATAACTGTCATAGGTTTCTTCAGTTTTTAATTGATTCTGGCTATCTATCTATGAATATAATGAAATGCAAATAGAGAGCTGAGGATTTAAACATATACTCCTTATTATGTCCAGAAAAAAACGTTTTATTTGTTTGTTTTTTTCAAAATCCCCCCATAATAGGTTTTTAACGGTAGTATCAATTTACAATGTAAGTCTATACTAAATTGGTACTTTTTGTCCGGCAGCGTTCACGCTTGTTTTTTGTTTTTTTAATTCGGACTTTTTCGTGATCCAAGAAGAGGCGAGAGAAGTAACTTATTCATTGATCACCCCATTCTCCAATTTATTGATTGGTCACCCCAAAACACAGCGTGCTGCCAAAAGACGTTCGTCAGGTGGCGGTTTCTATTGAGTGACTAACCAGACCTGTTCTTGAATTCTCTTCATAAATCCATTCTTCATTGCAAGTGACTCGTCCAAAAATTATCTTTTTAGTGATCGTCGCCCAATAATTGATCACCCCCAACACGGCATGCTGCCAAAATACGTTGGTCAGGTGACGGTTTCTATTGAGTTACTAACCTGTTTTGAATTCTCTTCATAAATCCATTCTTCATTGCATGTGACTCGTCCAAAAATGATCTTTTTAGTGATCGTCGCCCAATAATTGATCACCCCCAACACGGCGTGCTGCCAAAAGACGTTGGTCAGGTGACGGTTTCTATTGAGTTACTAACCTGTTTTGAATTCTCTTCATGAATCCATTCTTCATTGCATGTGACTCGTCCAAAAATGATCTTTTTAGTGATCGCCGCCCAATAATTGATCACCCCCAACACGGCATGCTGCCAAAAGACGTTGGTCAGGTGACGGTTTCTATTGAGTGACTAATCAGACCTGTTTTGAATTCTCTTCATAAATCCATTCTTCATTGCATGTGACTCTTTTTAGTGATCGCCGCCCACGTCACGGTTTCTATTGAGTAACTAACCGGAGCTCTTTAAAAGTTCGGCGTTAATCTAATTCCGGATTGTTGACAGTTTTATGGACCTTTAATTCATGTAATTGTTTGGACTGATCAGGTTAGAGTACTTTG
Source organism: Architeuthis dux (assembly GCA_006491835.1). Taxonomy (NCBI): domain Eukaryota; kingdom Metazoa; phylum Mollusca; class Cephalopoda; order Oegopsida; family Architeuthidae; genus Architeuthis; species Architeuthis dux. The sequence continues at coordinate 325,887 of VCCN01002414.1, forward strand.
TTACTTGTGGTGATGTCTTTCTGGTGATGAAGTCCTTACATTAAGCACAGGTCCGGTTGGTCGCACGATAGAAACTGTCACACGTGTCCGGCGTCTTTTGGTCGCAGCATGTTGTGTGTTCGCACTCAGGTAAATTCCAGAATATCGAATGCTGATTTTCAAGGCAAGAAAACCTTCTCCACTTGGTGGATTAGTCCAGCACAATCTTCCTAAGCCATTTTCTTTGCTACAGAATGGATTATCAGTGGTCAGGAATTATTTCAAGCATTACTGACAGATAAGTGTTGTTATATGTATAATGTAAATGCACTGCTAATGATTTTACTATAAAATACATTGAAACTCAGGAAGAAGGGGATTGTCAATGGTCAGGAATTAATGCAAGCAGTATTGACTGAATAGAGTTAATTTATGTATAATGTAAATGCATTGCTAATAATTTCACTATAGAAATGCATCGCCAATGAAGAAAGAAGGGATTGCCAGTGGTCAGGAATTCAGTCAGGCATTACTGACAGAATAGGGATATTATACATGTAATGTAAAAGCATTGCTAATGATCTCACTATAGATTTTGCAATTCAAATGGATTTGCTATAGAAATGCATTGCAAATCAGTAAGAAAGGGATTGTCAATGCAAACATTATTGATTGAATAGAATAGACCGGGAAATACGACGCCATGAAATACGGTATTTTGTGGATCCTCGTTTTTAGTAACCGACAACTAAAACCGTCAACATCAAGGTTTCTTCAGTTTTTAAGTTTGTCTAGCTGACTATGTATGTATGAATCGCGCGTTTTCTTGTTTGTTTTAACTCCCTCCACCCAATTAGGTTTTAAGTGGGAGGATCGGTGTACAATGTAAGTTTATGCTAAATTGGTACCTTAGTTTTTAAAAAATTCAGACTTTTGGGGTTTTAGTTTTAGTCTCGCTCAACGTATTTTATTAGAAACCGACAACCAAAACTGTCACCAAAACTGTCCACATAGGTTTCTTCAGTTTTAAGGTTGGCTGGCTATGTATCGTACGTACAGGCTGTGCCAACAGAGCTCAAATTTTCAACATTTACTCTTATTATGTCTAGAAAAAAACTTTTTTTTTGTTTTTTGAAAATTTCCTCCGTAAATAGGTTTTTAGGTGGGGGTTCAATTTACAATGTAAGTTTATGCTAAATTGGTACTTTAGTTTTTGTCCGGCAGCGTTCACGTTTGTTTTTTGTTTTTTTTTAATTCGGACTTTTTCGTGATCCAAGAAAGGACGAGAGAAGTAACTTACTCATTGATCAGCACTTTTTCCTATGTCTTGATTGATCACCACCAAAACACAGCGTGCTGCCAAAAGACGTTCGTCACGCGACGGTTTTCTATTGAGTGACCAATCAGACCCGTTTGTTTATTTGGTCCAATCAAAACATACTTATTTCGGTCTGCCGATCTAAAGGACAATAGGCTCTTTGTTCCAAGATTTCCTCAGCTGAATCAAAAGGATTTGCGACGAAAGCCAAATTACAGCCGCCATTGTTTTGTGGACATGTCGTCCTTTGATATAGCGCGCTTGCGTGGATTATATTAATGGCCGGCGTTTCTCCATTTCCTGTCGTCTGGTTTTTGTTTGGCTGAGGTCGTGACGCTCATTTTAATTGGCTGAATAATAATTAGAAACCGTCAACCAAAACTGTCAGCATAGGTTTCTTCAGTTTTCAAGTAAGTTTGGCTGGCTATCTATGTATGTAGGTGTCACGTGTACAGGACTCACCAATGGAGCTAGAGTGTTGAACATTTATACATTTACTTCTTATTATGTAAAAAAAACATTTTTTTTAACACACCACTTTTTATTAAATTAGACTAGTTTTTACCTTCATCCTAATTTTAGTTGTTTTTATACAACTTATTAATCAATCTTTATTATTATTGGATGAAGTATTGTAACACACCATTTTTTATTAAATTTGACTAGTTTTTACCTTCATCCTAATTTTAGTTGTTTTATACTACTTATTAATTCTTTTCCATGGCAATAAGTTGTATAAAACAACCACAATTAGGATGAAGGTACAAACTAGTCAAATTTAATAAAAAGTGGTTGGTTACAATACTTCATCCAATAATAATAAAGATTAACTTTTTCTTTTTCTTTTAAAATACCCTTCCTAAATATGTTTTTAGTGATGAGGTTCAATTTGCAATTTAAGTTTATTTAGTGATCACTGTTAATCACATGGAACAGTTGCTCCCCTTGCATCGTAAGATGGACTTGATGAATAACAACGAGTTATCTCCCTTGATATATCTTTGTTGCAAGCGGCCTCTTTTGGTCCCTTTGTCTATTCTTTGTGATAATGGGCCCAGCCCCTGTTTGTGCCTTTTTAAAATAAACCTTTCAAGTCCTTTGTTTGTCACCAATTATATTGGCTTAATCATAATGCCAGTCACCAAAACGGTTCGGGTTTTGTCCGGCTGTTGTTCTTATTTGCCTTTCTTTCGTCCCAATTGGGATGTTTCTTTGGGTATTGTCTCTGCTATATGAACGTCTGTCATTATTATCATCATCCTGGGTGGTCCCCCGTTCACAGTGTGTTTCATCTGGTTCAGATGTTTCCTGTTTCTTACAATCACTACCCAACAAAAGGCGATAGAAGTAACTTATTCATTGATCACCGCTTTCTTTTCCTCAATTTTCTTTAATTAATCACCCTTAACAAGACATGCTGCCAAAAGACACTGGTAACGTGACGGTTTTTCATTGAGTGACTATTCAGACCTGTCGTCTGGTTTTTGTTCGGGTGAGGTCGTGACGAACCTCTTAATTGGTCGGTGAATAACTAATATGTTCTTCGAAGAGCTAGCGAAGGACCGACGAAGCTGGGGGTGATTGGTACACGAGAGCTGGAAGGAGATCGTCTTCTGTTGATGACGATGTGGGAGCCAAATAACTAACTGTCTAACTATCGTCTGGTTTTAGTGTCTGAAATAAAATGTTAAATTCTTAGTAAAACAACGTCTTTTGACAGCAATTTGTTTGGCGATGATTACTAAAAAGATTTTCAACAAAAAAACATCGTGAATGCTTCCGGACATAAACTAATGGACCAATTTAGAATAAAATTACATTGTAAATTGATTTAGTAAAACCTAAGTCTTTTGACAGCAAATTAATTCTCTCGCCCTTTGTTGGGCGGACGTCACTAAAAAAAGTCTAGATTTTCAAAAAGAAAACATCGTGAATGCGGCCGGACATAAACTAAGGGACCAATTTAGAATAAAATAACATTGCAAAATGGACTTAGTAAAACCTGTCTTTTGAGAGCCAATTAATTCTCAAGCCTTTTGTCGGGCAGTGATCACTAAAAAAAAGTCTAGATTTTCAAAAAGAAAACATCGTGAATGCTGCCGAACATAAACTAAGGGACCAATTTAGAATAAACTTACATTGCAAATTGTCTTAGTAAAATCTATGTCTTTTGACAGCAAATTAATTCTCTCGCCTTTTGTTGGGCGGTGGTCAGTAAAAAAAGTCTGAATTTTCAATTAAAAAAATCATCGTGAATGCTGCCGGACATAAACTAAGGGACCAATTTAGCGTAAAAATACATTGCAAATTGACTTAGTAAAACCTATGTCTTTTGACAGCAAATTAATTCTCTCG
>VCCN01002415.1:12364-23770 GCA_006491835.1 Architeuthis dux
ACACTCAAAAGAAAAAATGTTTGACCTGGCTCCACCACTGATAAGAGCTATTTTAAACAGATAATCTGTAGAGAACCCAATAATGCATAGTAATTCAATGGTAAACACCAGTTCATGTGTCATATCTAAACAAGCTCCAATTTCTCCAAATGCCTGTTTTGGGGTACATGTACAGCTAGTTTTGTAGTGCAGTGGATATAAAGCTTCAATATAAGTTTGCATTTTATTTAATGTTAGACAATTTAATGCAATGAAAAGCAAAAAAATAACTAGGGCTCTAGGAGTAAGGGTTTTGAAATTATCTAAAGTGTAAAGTATACAACAGCTGCATAATTATAAGCAGAATTTAGTTAACTCCATTTTATATCTCCTTTTTACCCCATTCATAAATAAACTAATAAGAGTAGGCTTAAAGATGAACAGAACAAAGACAAAGGTAATGTTCAACGATAATGTCCCCAAAAAGGCCATAAACTCTAGAAGAGGTCAATGAATACATCTACCTAGGACAGGTAATAAAGCTAGAGAAAGACATGTCTGCGAAATGCATAACGATAGGTTGGAAAGCATTTGGTATGAATAGAGATATTCTGAAGAGTACATTGCCAATGAGTCTAAAGCGTAAAGTATATAACGGCTGCATAATACCAGCCATGACTTACGCATGAGAAACATGGAAATTAACCGAACGAGCTGAAATCCAACTCAGAATAGCGAAGAGAGCCATGGAAAGAGCAATGCTAGGGATAACTCTAAGAGATAGAAAAAGGTCAACATGGATCAGAGAGAGGACTAGAGTGAAGGATATTATACAAATAATTAAGCAGATGGGCTGGTCACCTAGAAGGAAGAGATGACAATAGATTGGGAAAAGGCTAACTGATTGGTGCCCATGGGACAGTAAACGCAGTAGGAAAAGACCAGACAAAAGATGGAGGGATGAGATAGAAAAGTTTGCCGGTAAGACTTGGCAGAGGTTAGCACAAGATAGGTCATCATGGAAGGAAATGGGAAAGGCCTTTGTCCCGCAGTGGACATATCATGGATGATGATGATGTCTGTGTATCTTTTGAGGTATGTATTGAAGAAAAAAAAAGGCATGTAATGAAATACACTCTGGTTGTGTGTGTTTGTGTGTTCGCACATTTTGGGGAGTACGTGACCAAAACGCTGTATCATATTCCCAGGGCAAGAAAATAGGTCAAATGGCCGACAAAGTCAGAACAAAGGGAATACATCCGACCAATCAGCTTCGCCGTTTTTTTAGGATGTCGATTTTCAAATCGGTGGGCAGTTTGGGGAGTTAGGGTCCGAAACCCAGGACCGATGGGAGAATACAGCTGATTTGAACTACTACCATCACTGTTAGTCATTCAGTAAAGTGACCACTCGTTTAGAATTTTAACTATGAAAATGGTACTAATTTGAAGCAACTATGAAAATGATACTAATTTGAAGCAATTATGAAAATACTAAAGTTTCAATAATTCTTTTAGTTTGTTTTCAAAGTATAGCAACAATATTGGAAAACAGTATCAAACTTGATTTGGATTAATTTTATATTTGGAAGATATGCGATGGTAAAATATAATGATCGAATTAAAAAAGCTGATACGCTTCTTACCGTCCCAACTAACTTCTCTGCTTTCTTTTGAAGATTGTGTTTTAATGTGTTTATCTGTTCAGATGACAATCCTTTTTCATTTTTGACATTTATTATTGGTACGCTGAAATAACAAAGCAGAACCTGTTTGTTAAAATAAAGTATCAAAATCAGGATTTGAAGTACTGTAAACCCTCATAAAACGGACTAATTTTAGCTGATTGTCCGGGTTAACCGATGGTAGGTTTGATTGATTGATTAAAACTATGTATTTACTTAATTTCTTTTTTACAAAAATAAATAATTATGTAGTTTTAATTTGATCAAAAGTTTCAATTAAAGAAAATATTAGTAAATGGTGACAGTATAGTGATAGTAAATGTTTTTAGCAGGTCTCATAATCTTGTTTTTAGTTTAGTTATGAAAGTTGGTATGTTTTATTTTTCGAAATTGTATGAATACAAATAGCAGTAAAAATATTGATACTATTGAAAAAAAACATTACTCTGAAAAGTTTTTATTTTTATTTTTATGTAGCATAGTAAAGTAAATATTTATAATCATTGTTTTTAAAATGTGTTTTTTAGATCTCTGAGATTATTATCAAACAAAAAAATTAGATTGAATTTTTATAATGTTTGTTTTTTCAGTGATAATTACTACACAACTTTATTTAAAAAGATCTTATTTTACTTGTTGATAGATTGTTTTCTTTAACGGCACATCCACCCTTGGTGGGTCATTGGTGTTCTTTTTTTAACTAGAGTCTTGCAACTTTGGTGAAAGGTTATTTTCTTTTTAAATAGAGTCATGCGACATTGGTGAAAGGTTATTTTTTTAAGCTAGAGTCTTACGACTGAAAAAACAGGTGGCTCCTGTTTGGGGGTGGGGAGTCTTACACCTCTGCAGTGTATGTAGTCTGCGTATTCTAGGCCCCAGCTGACAGGGCTGCGATGGTAGGGATTAATACCTTATACCTATATGATATTGGAAAGTATACGCACTAGCAACTCTCACAGACTATTTTTACACTCTTTTAAAACATATTGTAATAATTCAAGATCTTCTTTGAAAGTTTAATTTTGGTTATAACTGCAAGAAAATAGCACAAAGTTAGTTGTAAAGAAAAAAGAAAAAATACTTTTGTGTACTCACAGAGGATTTCTGAGCTGTGTTTATGATTTTGACTAAAATTTTATCAATTCCATCATAATTAACAGATCTGTCTTTTCTACAATCTTTCTTTTATTAATAACACAGATTATCAAAATAAAATTAATAGATTTCAAGTTACAGATGTTTTCATTGACACATGTTGCTTTTTAGCCAAAAGTCAGTGAGAGTTGCTAATATACACTGTACACTGAACATGATACATCATATAACTATATAAAACATATATATATTTTATTAAATCATTTAACATATAACGAGATTAATTAGTTCAGGTATAATTAATTAAGACCTGACTACTCTGAAAATCCCTAAACTGTTATAAGTTTGTTTACTTCTAAATGTGGAGAAGTAACTGTAGTCTTAATTTTGATTGATTGATTGATTGATTTGTTTAGCGGCATATCAACCCTTGATGGGTCATTTAATGCTGAAATTTGTTTAAAATTTAAAAGAAAATAGAGTCTTGCAACTTTGGTGAAAGGTTACTTTTACTTAACTAGAGTCTTGCGACTTTGGTGAAAGGTAGTGCTATACAAATTAATGTAAGTATAAGCTGAAAAAACACACATTAAATTATAATAAGACCTTGAACAGTGTGGTTTTGATTAGTACAGGTTTTGCTGTAGTACGGTTACAGTATTGCTGTACAAATTAATGTAACTAAGTATTGAAGATTATGAGACACACTAAAAACATTTATACTGTCACCATTTACTGATATTTTCTTTAATTGAAACTTTTGATCAAATTAAAACTATGTATTTATTTTTGTAAAAATACATAGTTTTAACTATTTCTACCAATTATAAATAAATACATAGTTTTAATTTGATAAATATAAATATTTTATAAGCCGAAAGAATACCAAAAAAAAACATCAGCATTAATAAATAAATACAAGAGATTATTAACAAACAAAAAAATTAGATTTAATTTTTATGTTTTTTTTTTCAGTGATAATTACTACACAACTTTATTTAAAAAGATTTTATTTTACTTATTGCTCTCAAAAGCTTTGAATAACATTGTAAACATTAGTGACACCAGATGAACCTCGGCTATAAAAAGTGGCTAGGAAATAGCCATTTCTGCTATGAAAATGCCAGCGATTAAATTACCCACTATGAAAATGTCTGCTTAGAAAAAGATTTATGACGCCATTTTTCTTGCTTACTGAAGTGCGTTTCATCATTTTTAATGATCGTTTTTTTAAATTTTATATTTCATTTCTGTGTATGGTATTCCTTTTCTTGTGAAAAACTTGACAGTTTTCTAGATTGCTTGATGTTGAGGTGATTTGAGCTTTATAAAATACTTGGATTGTTTGTTTTATGATTTAAGATTTTAATTCATATAGTATCTATATTATTCAGCATTAATAAATAAAATATCGCAAAAATGTAGCATTTTATCAGGTTGTAACAAAAGTTCTGTCTGATTTTTCGACGAGAAACTTTGAACAAAATTTAATCTTTAACTGATATTTGCCAATGTCTAGATGAATAATATATCTCATTTTCTTTCAGATTCTGTTAAAATTATTTGAAGAAAAGCTTTCAAATCGACCCCATGTTTGCTCCAAGTAAAGAACATATTCGTCATGCCATACTCTGTGAATTTCACAGAGGGAATAATGCAAATACAGCAGCAAAATCCAACAAAAGCACATATGGTGATGGTGTAGTGTGTGAAAGAACATGTAGGAGATGGTTTTCCCATTTCAGAAAAGGGGACTTCAGTCTAAAGGATGAGCCAAGAGAAGAACGCCCAAGAGGACTTGATTCTGAGGCACTGGAAGCAGCTGTTGAAGCTAACTCTACCATTACAGTTAGGGAACTCAGCGGGCACTTCAAAGTAAGTCATATGACTGTCCATCGTGAAATGAAAAGGCTTGGGAAAGTGTCAAGGGTTGGAAAGTGGGTTCCAAATGACCTGTCAGCAGAGAATCGCAAACAACGTGTCGATTAGTGTGCATCATTGCATACCCGTCAGCTTCAAACACCTTTTTTGGACAGAGTCATTACTAGGGATCCTTTACCACAATGTTAAGTGAAGGTGTCAGTGGCTGAGTCGTGATGAAAAGCCTGCTCAGCGGGCCTACATCCAAGGAAGATTCTTCTGAGTGTATGGTGGGATATGTAAGGAATCGTTTATTACGAGCTGTTAAACAATAATCAAACAATCACAGCTGAAGTTTACTGCCAACAGCTAAGGCGTTTAAAAGCAGCTTTGGACAAAAAAACGTCCATCTTTAGCAAACAGAAAAGGGATCACCTTTCACCATGATAACGTGCAACCCCATACTGCACAAATGAGCAAAGATCTCCTGGAAGAACTTGGCTGGGAAAAAATGCTTCATCCACCATATTCCCCGGACCTTGTTCCTTCTGATTACCATCTGTTTAGAAGTTTGCAAAGCCATTTAGACTAATTTCAAAAGAAGAGGTCGAAAATGAGTTAGTCTCTTACTTCAACTTAAAACCTAAAGATTTTTATACACGTGGCTTCAAAAAGCTTGTTGACAGATGGGATAAGGTCATTGAAAACAATGGTGACTATCATTATCAGCAGCAGCCATTATAAGTCCACTGCTGGACAAAGGCCTTTCCCATCTCCTTCCATGACAAACTATCTTGTGCTAACCTTTGCCACGTCTTACCAGCAAACTTTTCTATTTCGTCCCTCCATTTTGTATCTGATCTTTTCCTACTGTCCCATGGGCACCAATCTGTTAGTCTTTTCCCATTTCTATTGTCATTTCTTCTTGCTAGGTCACCAGCCCATCTCCATTTTTGCTGCTTAATTATTTGTATAATATCTTTCACTCTGGTCTTCTCTCTGATCCATGTTGATCTTTTTCTATCTCTTACAGTTATCCCTAGCATTGCTCTTTCCATGGCTCTCTTCGCTATTCTGAGTTGGTTTTCAGCTCATTTTGTTAATTTCCATGTTTCGCATCTGTATGTCATTAATGATTAAATACATCTATAAGAACAACTATTTTGTTTTATTTGTCATTGAAAAAATCGGAGAGAACTTTCGTTACAACCTGACAGTTGCCTACTTGAAACCATTGCTTTTATTGGATTCCTTTGCTAAATATTAGGATTAGGTGGACCCTTTTACGTGTTTTGTTAGGCCCAGTCTGCCACTGCATTGGAGATTTTGACAATAAAAAGGTTGAGTAACTCAAGCTATTAGGCAAAAAAAGATTAAAGTGATAATCCCACCTTTTAGGATAATCATATTTGTACTGGATGAACAATACCACTTTGGCATAAACTTGTTTTCCACTCGCTCCTCTGCTTGGTCCCAGGGTTATTTTAAACTTGGCAGGCTGTAAAAAAAAAAGAAAAATTTCTAAATTTAATTCACAGAGGTTTTCCCCAGACACATTTGGTGACTAAGGCATAGTGTGAGACATGGGCGTCCACTGCCACTTTTCAAGGGGGTAAAATATGAAACTGAGACATCATCATCATCAGTAGTAGTAGTAGTGATATTACCAGCAGCAGTTGTCTGCTTACTTTCAACACACACACACACACACACACACACTGTGTCTGTGTTTTTATACTGGTGTGGCAGAAGAATCAAAGTAATGAATGTATATTGCGTTTGTGTGCAGAGTTTAAAGATCATTTCCATAGTAAGTTTTAATAAATAATTTTATTATATAAAAACTAAAAGCCATTGGTTTTCTGTCACTCTAAACCAGGCATGGGCAACCTTTTTCGAACAGCGGGCCATATCAGATATTGAGTGTTAGGAACTTTTTTGCTAACAACATAGCTTGCATGCACCATTTCGCTGAGCTCTGTTTGCCTTTTAGAAAAAAGCTTATTTAGGCTACCGATCTGTTTCTTTAATGTTTCAATTTTAAGCTTTCTGATATCTCCTTTAAATTTATCAAACCCGGAATGCTTAGTTGTGTAATGACGCTTAACATTAAATGCAGTGTGGGATTCAGAACATATTAGACACATTGGACAAATGATTACTTCTTTGTTGAAGTAATCATTTGTCCACTTATCGTGGAATTTTCTCATTTCTTCAAAAAAGGTTCCCTTTTTCTTAGATGAAATTTTAATAAAACGTTATTTTCCTCATGGAATTAAGCGTGCCATTCAGAAAGTCAAAAGGGCTGCATGTGGCCTGCAGGCCGCAGTTTGCCCATGTCTGCTCTAAACCAAACAGAAATAGAGGAGGGAGATACTGCGAACACACAGACACAGTGTCTGTTCGTTGAAAGTAAGCAGACAACTCTTGCTGGTATTATCACTACTACTACTGCTGCTGATGATGATGTCTCAGTTTTGTTTTTAACCAATTCTGTTGCCTTATTGTGTTAAAATTATTAAAAAACAGAAAATATGAATGAGTTGTACAAGCTCGCTCTGTGAGTGTGTGTTTCATTTATTTTTTTGTGGAGAAATTGATGGAGGCTGAAATTTCATACTTTAAGAATTTAAAAAATTCCTTCTGCATGAATATTTCGAGACCTGAATGGAGGACATGTCCGGGGAAAATATGGACGTATAGCAACGCCCTCCCCGCTCTCTCTCTCTTATGAAAAAAATTTGGATAAACATAAAACAAAACGTTAAATCACAAAAATAAAAAAAGGCTTTGTTAGCAGTATTAACACGGACATGTCAGAAATAAATATTTGTCCTACAATTAATAAATTTAGTTGTAAAACAAATAATGTGTCCGTACAAAGAAAATAAACTAGGTATGAACAAAATGTACAAAATTGAAAAAAAATTTCAAGCGTGTAATCAGGTGTCGCATCTGATTTAAAAAAATATATTTGAGTGGAAGAAATAAACAAGATTAAAATGCATGACAGCTGCACCGTGCAAAAAAAAGGCATGTTATCACCTGCAGTTCCCATAATTTGAAATAGCAATTTACAGAAACAAAAAACAGAATAAAATATATTAAAAATACAGGTGGTAAATATTTTTTCAACATTTCACTATATGTAATGATTCATCTTTTTTATAATATTGTTATATAAGTTTCTGTCAAACCAATACATAAAAAGAATAAAAATTATACATTTAAAAAATTTATAAGATATCAGAATAAATCGATAAAAATGCTGAAAAATATTTTTTTAATTTTATATCGTGTGAAAAAATTTTTTTTTCACAGTTCAAAAAGCCTGAAGGATAATTAATCAAATGAAACTGAAAAATTTCCGAAACAAAAATTATTTTACTTAATTTTCCTGCTTTTTTAAATCCCAACGTAAGAGTTCTGTTCCAGCAGTTCCTGGATATTATTTTTAAAAAGGTAAACATAATTTGTATCTCCAGGGATATATCTGTAAAATGTGTAAAAATCAAGAAAGCATAAAATAGATGATCATCAAACTAATAAAAGGTGGGGTAGGAATCATATGAAAATGAAAATTGTTCCTCTGAATGGAAAATTTTTTTTTTTTAAATTCGCCGTTTTATAAATAAGTATTGAAAATTTTATTAAAATCGAATAATATGCTGATTTTTGCCAAATTTTTAAAAGTTTCTCTTGTGTTGATTTCACAATGATATTTTCGTCCATTTTGTTCATACCTAAGATAAATCATTTTGGCAAAGATTCTGGCAGGAGTTTTCCAAGTAAAAGTTTGTTTGTGAGTGTTAAAATGTACCTATATGGATCACAATACCTTTAGTTTTTCATTTTGGGAGAGGTGATGGCCGTGCAGTATTCTGATCTAGGAGCATTACCTTTAGTTTTTCATTTTGGGAGAGGTGATGCACGTGCAGTATTCTGATCTAGGAGCATTACCATTTGATTTTCATTTGTTCAATTAAAAAATATTTGTCCGAATTTTATTCAAAATCACCTTGTGGGAAAGAGTGGTTACAAAAGAGTAAGGCAGAGTATGTCAACGAAGAATATATTAGAAGAAAAAAAAATCATGAGAAGAATTAGTTATAGATATATGGTTGTTTTTATATTTAGATGTAGGATTTAGTGAAAATTGATTTGATGCTAGATTTAAGTCCAAATCGAGATAGGCTAAATAGATCAATCTTAAGTTTTCTTGTAAAATGCATTTTTTGGTGATTGAATTTAATCCATATCTAATTGTTATACAACATGGAACATAGAGGCATCCCAGTTTGGAGCCTTTTGTACTTAACAAATTTTTTTCTTTCGTCTAAAATACTCTTGTAGACAAGGTGGGGATACCTTATATAATAAGTCATGTACAAGTAAACAATTTTGTGGTGCCGTTTGATTTTCAAGTTTGAGTATGTTGAGATTAGCATATATAGGGTTACAATTAGCATGAAAGTCGGAAAAAGATATAGTATGAATGGCCCTATTTTGCAATTAAAAACCATTTTGTTATAGATATTTGAGCTTTGTCCACATATCTGGCAACCATAGGTAAGATGAGATGAGAAAATAGCATAATACAGAGATTTCAGATCTACATAATTAATGAAGTGCCTGGCTTTACATAACATGCCATTTGCTCTTTTCAATTTCTTGGTTAAGATTTTGCAATGGAATCCACCATTGAGGATCTCATCAAGGTAGACCCCAAGATATTTGATGCTTTTGGAAGGAAAAATTCTGTGTCTATTCTGTGACTGGGGAGTTTGTTGTAAGTTTTGAGAAGGGTCATTAACATTCAAATCTGTGTCTTTGTCTTGCCGGGTCTAGGTTTGTTGAGAAGTGGAAGCCACATAGGGTTGAAATCCACACTTGTCTGGTTTACAACACAAATAACAAGAAGCATATCAACCCTTGATGGGTCATTTAATTCCGAAATCAGTTTTAAATTCCCAAAAAATAGTGTTGAGATTTTGGTGAAAGGTTAATTTTTTTTTTTATGTAGACGAATTATTGTGAACAAATTATAGTAGGCAAATTAATGTAGGCACATTTTTGTAGACAGTTTGTTGTCAAGCTATGTATTTTATATTTTTGAGTATAGTTTCAAAGGTTATTTTTAAAAACTAGAGTTTTGCGACTTTGGTGAAAAAACAGGTGGCCCCTGTTTGGGGGGGGGGGGTCTTGGTATATTCTAGGCCCCAGCCAACAAGGCCAAACAAGAAGAAGTTCAATCGCTAATGCTAATTTTTATAAAAAGTTTTATTTGCAAAAAAAAAAATAAGACAAGTTCGATATTTTAAATAACTTGTTTACAACTAGAAATATCAGAATTTAAATTGTTTACAACAAACTCCCCAGTCACAGAATTTTTCCTTCCAAAAACATTAAATATCTTATGGTCTACCTTGATGAGACCCTCAATGGTAGATTCCACTGCAAAAGGCACTACATTAATGCTGTAGATCTGAAATCTCTGTATTATGCTATTTTCTCATCTCATCTTACCTATGGTTGCCAGATATGGATATTTGTGCTTTGTCCACATAACAAAATGGTTTTTAAATTGCAAAATAGAGCCATTCATACTATATATTTTCTGACTTTCATGCTAATTGTAATCCTATATATGCTAGTCTCAACATCCTCAAACTTGAAAATCAAATGGCACTGCAAAATTTACTTGTACATGACTCATTAAATAAGGTATCCCCACCTCTTTGTCTACAAGAGTATTGTAGACAAACAAAAGAAATTCATTCATTAAAATACAAAAGGCTCCAAACTGGGATGCCTCTATGTTCCAATTTGCATGAAAACTAGATATGGATTAAATTCAATCACCAAAAAATGCAATACTGATTGTAATAATTTTACAAGAAAACTTAAGATTGATCTACTTAGCCTATCTCGATTTGGACTTAAATCTATCATCAAATCAATTTTCACTAAATCCTACATCTAAATTGGTCATTCCACGGCAAGTGGACCAATTTTGGGAAAGTGCCCTCTAACTTTGCACACATGTTCATTTGGGTTTGAAATGAAGTCCTGTAAAATTCTAGCTCAATATCTTTACTTGTTCAGTCACTATGGATCCAAGAACAAGGACTACTTTGTTCAAAGCGATGACGACCAAATTTGTTTTTCCATTTTCAACAAGCAACCATTCCACAACAGGAACTTCTACTGCACTGAAAATTTGTTCCCAGGTTCAACTTCATATGTAGATTTTGAAAAAGTTGTTGAAAATATTTAATTTGAGTGCTCGACATATGAAAAATTAATTTCATAATTAACACTATCATTTGGAGCTTATATTCCATATTGAAACAAGTATGGTTGGAGCTGACAACATTCGTTTCACTGCTTCTCGCAGCTTGTCAAGCCAGCAATGTTCAATTCCCCCCCCTCTTCTGACAGTGGAATCTCTCCCTTCCTTACCTTTGACCTGGTCATTCCTTAGTTTTCACAGAAGGATTTCCATCCTACTTCCTCTTTTTTATGCATTGATAATTCCCTTGTTTTGGTGACAAAAATTTGAGTAGTATTAATAATAGTGATTATTATCTTGTCTGTTCCTACTTTTCCATTTTAGGTTTGTTTATTTCAAATAGATTCGAGCAGTATTAGTGTTTCTATATTTGTATATTTTAATGGAAGGATTGATACTACACAATAGTTTTTTTTGTGTATTTTTAGGTGTTTATTTCTGATTTTTTATTTATGTGTGTCTCGAAACTGCTTAGTAAATGGTAAACAACCGATGA
>VCCN01002415.1:31689-52651 GCA_006491835.1 Architeuthis dux
TTGATGTGAGCTGCCTCTTTGATTTTTCTCTGCTTACAACATGTCAATAATCTGGTCTTCCCCACCAGAGAGGAAGATGCTCGCCGCTCTCTCTCCAGGTGATCGGCCATAGCCGATTCATCTATCTCGTCCCTGATTATGGCTTTCTTGTGTTCATCAAATCTGACCTTGAGGGGGCGGCCTGTTTCTCCGGTATAGATAATACCACATTTACAGGGGATGATGTAAACACAGTTGTTCACCAGTTTGTGAACCTGAAGAAGTCCAAAGAATGGATCAGCCAAAACCAAAGAATGGATCAGCTAAAACCAAAGAATGGGTCAGCCAAAACGTCGTGTTTACAACACAAATAACAAGAAGGAGTTCAATCGTCCGAAGAACCATTTGAATATTAATGATCATTCTCAAAACTATAGAAAAGTATTTGTTTAAATTTGCTGAAAAATCCTGAAGAACGGCATTTGTTGGAACGAGAAAGCAACTTTGCGTTCAAAACAGAAAGGTTTTATTTTTAGTTATTTTACTAAAAGAAGAAGAAATCCTCTGAAGATTGGAGATTGATTGGTCACACTCTTAGCAAGCCTGCACCCAGCATTTCAAGACACGGTGGAGGGTCTACTATAAAACTGATGAAGCATAATGTTGGGAATCTTTACTATTCCCCAAATTAATTCAGTAACAAATATATTTCTACTTGGTTTTTCTCGAACACAAGAATATCAGGAATAAAATTATGTTACGTTGTTTTTTGGTAAAAGAAAATGTGCGGATCTCGCTAAGTATATTTGAAGCAATTTACCCCTTTCTTCAATTGTTGATCACAAGGCAGTGTTGCATAAAATACTTCCTTTCATGCGGCGAGAATTCCGCCTTTTATTACTTTTATCAGGTCTTCGCTCGTCTTGGAGGCGTGGATAAATTTTACTTCTCGAGGGAAGTGACTGATTGAAAATCTTTTCAATGGTGGTTTTGGAAATAAAAGATTGGAAATAAAAGATTATAAGTTTAGGGCTCTTTGTGTGTATGCGTGTAAAATGTACTTTTTAAATGTGAGTCGAAAAGAATAACGGCTATCGCTTTGTGTCCAGCGAAAGATCGGTTTGGTAACAAACTTTTTCTGCAACTAACGAAGGAAAGGAGATCTTTGAATTTATACGGCGACTCCTTTCCCCCTTTCTTTATACATTATTGGCAGGCAATAAGTGCGCCTTTTTTTGACAACGAGGCCTGAAAAGAAACCCTACATAACTCGGGGAAGGCCCCAAACAAATATATTTACAGTAAACAATTTAACTATCATAACATAAACGATTTATAAAACATAATTAGTTCTTATAATAAGTTTCAGGCCGCTAATCCTGGAGGGGCCCCAGAAGCAACTTTTTTTTTTAATGAGTGAACTTGTTACCAATATTTTATACTTATTTTTATTTTTTCAACATCTTTACATAATTAAAAAATACTTCTTTTTTGTAAATTAAACAAGTTAAAAGCAAAAACAAAAACTGAACATTAAAAATGTAATAGCCGGTATAGCCTTCTTTATTTCTTAAACATGTAAGAATACATTCTTTCCATTGCATTAACTAGTTTTTTTGCCTATTCAGTATCATAATTATCCCATATTTCTTTTACTGCCTTATATAAATCATTCGGTAATACACTAATAATGGGGGGGGGCACATATTTTCAAGCTTCAGGGCCCCCAAAATGTAGGTCCACCACTGACAAGACATGTCCACTTTTGGAATCCACAAAGGAAAAGGAAAAGAGGTAGACCAAAAACACCTGGCGCCGTGACCTGGATGCAGACGTGGAGAGAACCGGACATACATGGGAACCGGGATGCCAGCAGAGTCTTTATTGGCGGCCTATGTCCCAAACGTGACCACAGGCTTAGATAGATAAATAGATAGATAGACTTTACGGGGAAAAAAACAAGATTATTCTTTCTTTTAAGAATTTCAAGGTATTTAATAACATTTATTTATTTTTGTCAAAAATAAATAGATACATAGTTTTAATTTGATAAATATATATAAATAATTTATATGCCAAAAGAATACAAAAATAAACAAAAAAACATCGGCATTAATAAATAAATATGTGGTTTTAATTTGATCAAAAGTTTCAATTAAAGAAAATATTAATTTTCTTTAATTGAAACTTTTGATCAAATTAAAACCACGTATTTATTTAAATGGTGACAGTATAAATCTTTTTAGCGGGTCTCATAATCTTGTTTTTAGTTTAGTTATGAAAGTTGGTATATTTTGTTTTTCAAAATTGTATGAATACAAATAGCAGTAAAAATATTGATACTATTGAAAAGAAAATGCCCGGGAGCCAGAACCCAGATTTTCCTAACAAACCAATAATTCGGCCCAAAAGTAAATAAGACACTTCATTTCATACATACACATTGCCATCATGAAAGACTTTTAGCCCAAAACGATCGCACACACACACACACACACACACACACACACACACACACACACACACACACACACACACACACACATAAACATTTAACTAAATTTACATCCTTGTTTGAATAAAGAAATGTTCGTCTCTTTCAAGGATTGTCTCTTTGGTTTCTCTTTCGTTGCTGTTTCCTTTTTCTGTCATTGATCGTATTTAAACGGGGCCATTTCTTGCCCCACTTTTGAAAACCTTTACTATGGAGAAATCTCACGCATCAAGCCGGCGTCCACAAAACTTTCCTCACAGAAGACCTGATTCTCATCAATAGATCGGCTTCTTTCCCTCCACAAAACCTCCCGAACGCCGGAAAACAACCTCCATAGTAGCACTGTCCCCAGAAGCATTCACATAGGTCTGTTCAGACATTTCCTCTCTTATATATTCTGGTATATCCTTACCAGTCCTAGCAGGAATGAACTCTAATTTTGAAATGCTTCCAATCCCGAGGTCATTTTTAAAATCATTTAATCCTGTGTTCCACGAAAAGAAAATTTACAGCGTGAAAAGTTGTTATAGATATATTTTACACTGTAAGATTAAAACAACTTAATTTAGAAACCCTTGAATACAGAAGAAAACGTGCTGATCTACCAGAGGTCTATAGAATCCGGAGCAACATACATAGAGTGGATTTTGGTGTTCATTGCTCAAAATGCCCCGATAAGAAAATGTGCAGTAAAACCAGAGAACACTGCCATAAACTAAAACTTCAGACCTCCACTGGTGTTAGAAAAAATTTCTCCTCGGCAAGAGTGGCAAACGCATGGAACAGCCTAAGTGAAAAGACGGTCACATCCGAGAATATCAATATTTAAAAAAAATAATCTTTGTTCTTATATCGGAGATACCAAATTTAACTACAATTTTCTTATCAGTTTAAACCCATCCCAAATACACTGAAGCTGGTTTAATGAAGCAATTAACTGCTGTCAAAAAAGCCTATTTCGAGTATTTATTCAAGTATATGATCACTAATTACAACATTATTTTAGGTAACTACCTTTTGTGCCTTTGATTTAATTGCCTTTGTGTGCTGGTTGTAAAATGTGTGTGCACACACGCACAGCTTAGAGGGAACTATGGCAATTAGTGTATGATCCTCCAGCATCACAGAATGTTAACATCTGCTTAAACCAAACAGAAACCTTACAACTCTTATTGTAAGTAGTTTGTTAAAATCAGCATTTAACAGTTGATGCATGCATAGTGACCTCCCTTGAATAACACACTGTAAACCATAGTTACTGCCCCTGGATTTCCTCTTACACTCTCTATGCATCAACGGTCTCTTTTGAACTCGAGGTGCAATTTCTCAGATATTTTCTCCAATGAATTTACATGACTCGGCACTTATATATACTTTCATCAAAAAATAATTCTACGATCCATAGACTTTGGACTGTGTACTTGAATTTTTCTTCGTAAAATCCTGAATACTTAGCTTCACGTTTTGGGATGTAACTTTAATCCCAACAGATAGCTGATAAAATTCTCTTTCTAACGATATATAGATATATGTATATATCACCTTCATGAATTAAATCCACAATTTTGCATATAAAGTATACTTAAAATTTCCTTGTAAAATACTGAAATACCTATAAATTAATCTTTTGGTAAAATAAAGTATATTTCTGAATTCCTCATGTCTGAAATTGAAAACCATGATTTAGCCTTTTAAAGTACTCAGATATGTCAACTGGGAGACGCGATATGAAATTCTGCTTTTTTTTGTGTAAGCTGGCGGCCATTTTGTTTTATGCAAATGAGGTAGTTCTTCCCAACTTTTTTCTTGGGATCACCTTTTTTCTGAAAGAGGACATCCTAAGGAACATTTTGGTACCCTAAATGTAGGATCATGGGGTGGGTGGGGTTGCACGGTAGGCCCTGCTGGCCACTCGGCACTTTTAGAGCATTGCTTGTAGATAGGTAGGCCCACGGCACCTTTTAAATACTCAACACCCTATTTTAAAAAGTAATTAAATTTTTACAAAATGTGTTCTTGTTCTTGTTAGAAAAAGGAAAGTCCAAATTATTGTAGAAAAAAGAAAGAAAAACAAATTTTCTTTTTCCTTAATTTTAATTTTCTTTTCGTTGACAGGTCTTAAAATTAAAAAAAATGAGATTCTGTAATTTCGAACGGAAACTTCTTTAAAAAATTGTTCGTCCTTTATTATATAAGTACCGAAAATGTTATCAAAATCCAATGAATATTAGATTTTTCGTAAAATTTTAAAATCTATGTGTTTTGCTCCTGAAAGTTTTTGGAAATTTTCGAATGCAAACCATTATATGTAATCTGTTGTTTGCTCTGCTACAGCCTTTTTGCACTATTTAAAATCATTTTTATCCAAGATTTTGACGTTTTTCTTTCGTAAGGTGTCTATTTCCGGTAATTTATTTGAGCAAAGTCCGTGGGTCTACCTACCTGAATGTTTTTCTTTGACACACTCTTTTAATTTTCTATTCCCCCTTTTTATAGCACAATTATTATATTACTAGCAGTAGCAGGGTTACAAATAAAAAAATGATGGGGTTATTTACGTATGGATTGCCACTAAGGCTCTTTTATTAGGTAATTTATTTTTAATAGTTCAAGAAGTCTAATAGTAATCTTTTTGTAAAGTCTCAACTCAACTCAAGCTGTTTTAAAAGGTGATCAGACATAAAGTCTTAAGACAAAATGTCATGTAAGAAAAGTCAACACTGATATTGTGCGGTATGAAATAAAAGTCAGAAAGAAATTATTTTATAAAAAATATAACTTATTTCATTACAAAATAAAGTTCAATATTATATTATTAAAAATATGGTACTGATATAATCAGTTTTGCCAGCTCAAAAAATATTTTCCCGCTAGTTTGACTGCAAAAAAGCGCTAAAAAGCGCCAAAAAAGCGCTAAAAATGGCCAGAAACCACCAAAAAGCCACTAAAAATGGTCAAGAATAGTCAGAAAACGGCCAAGATGTTTTAGGCGGAAACGCACTAATTTAGCGCTTTTTGCACTGCCAAAACAAGAAACGCGCTAAGTCTAGCGCGAAACGCGCTAAATTGGCAACACTGGATACACTACCGGGCTCCAACGATTAAGACAAAGAAGTTATTGCCCTTGAATTTTTTTTAAAAATTTTTGACGCCGGACATACACGAAAAAAAAATTTTTATTTTTTAATCTTAATCTTTAATTGGATTTAATTTTTATTTTGAAATTTATTTAAACATTTTTTTTTCAATTTACATAAACAAAACTTGGTGTGAAAAAAATCAAAAGTTCCCATCATTTCATTATTATTTTTTTTTTACGTATTTGCCTTCACCTGAATAGTTTAATTGCTCTTTATCGCATTTTAATTTTTGCGATAAAAAGCAACTACTAAAGTAGTCATAAAAATTTTAAATAATATTGTTATTTAATTGTTTTGTATTAAAATAATTTACTTAGTTTTGTCTTCAAAATAGTCTTAAATAAAAGGAAATTTATTTGCGATGAACTATGTGAAGTTTGGGCCATTACATTTTCGGTGATTTCAACGATTGCCTATTACAGCTACGGAGGACCATTCACGTAAAAATCTCCAGCTTTAGAAACTGGTTTCTATAGTGTGGAGAATTTTTCTTACTTAGAAACTGTTTTCTTGTTTGCAAATATTGTTTTTTTTAATAATTTTAATAATAGAAAGACCAACCGCGTAAAAATCTCAAAGAATTTGAATGACAATGTTTACTCACATTAGTTGGGGTCATTTCTGAATGTAAAAGTTTTTAATTAAAAATTTCTTTTAGCAAAAACAAAAACTTTTTCTTTTATTAGTAAGTTCGTTCTCCTGTTTCAAAGGATGACCGGTTTTTAATTTAAATGTTTACGCGACTGGTATTTGTATTATTAAAAGAAAGTCTTTGCAAACAAGAAACCAGTTTCCAAAGGAAAAAAACAACAGATATTTATGCGATTGGTATTCCGTAACAGAAATAGGCAATGGTTGAAATCACCGAATTTGTAATGGTCTCCCTTTTCGAAACATGGCCAGTTAGTTTTTACTTGCGCGATTGAAATCACTGTTTTCTGGCAGGTCTCTTTTTGCAAGGGATTAATTTCGTGTACGCCCAGTCTCGAAATATTGTTTGCCATTTTTGCGAGTTTATGGCCAGAAAATTCTCCAACTATGGAGCAACTCTCTTCCCCCTTCCTCGCTGTCGGCAATGTTATCACAAAGTTGGATACATCATGTCATAACCTCTAGACGACAGGAGTTGGCTTGTGCTATTTTTAGAAGCACTTCCTGTTTGTCTAAACAGTTGACCTTGGAGCGAACGTCAACGTCTGGGATTTGCCGCGCTTTTAGGTAAAATCCCCAGTCAGAGTTAACTCCAGGACAAGACTGGTCGTGTCTATTTGGCTTCTCCTAAATCAGTGGCATGTCTAAAGATCAGCTAGATCTTCTAAATGCTAATCACACACTATGCTATTTTCCCTCCCTATTATCGCAACTACTAACCAGTACTAAAACCGCTAACTAAAGCTAATGCTTAAGAAGAAACTGATGAACTGAAGGAACACCTTGTGTTTCCACATAGAGAGAAAAGGTAGGTTGTTTTTTTTATATATCTTGCTTGGCTTCGTGACTTCCTTCGGAGTCCAAGTCGGAAAGAAAGGGAAGGAAAAAGAGAGACTCTTCTCTCCCTTTAACCCTCTCACTCAGTCAATAAGTCACTCTTTCTTTAACTCACTCACTAATGTAATGAAAACACGTGTGTTCGCTTCTTAGAAGACTTGAATTTGGGGTGACACTATTGGCACTTGCACCAAAATGCCATATTATGATCTCTGGGCTAGGATTTGGGTCAAACACAGAAGGCGTTCGACCAACCAGAATGGTTTAAGGGTAGGCCGTGATTTCAAATCGGCCGGGAGTTAGAATCGGTCGGACAGACAGCAACAACAAGTCAACAAGCTAGGAGTTTTACCTCTTCACCCGTCAGTGTGAAGGAAGGAGGGAGGAGGAGGAAACCAGGCGCCTTGGTTTGAACTGCTACAACCACCGTCAGTCCTGCAGTAAAGAAACCACTCGTTATAATTTTAACCGAAACAGAATCCAATATCCCTGGTGGCCCGCGAACCGGCCTGACATCGAAGCTATCAACAGGAATAAAACGAACCCATATTTACAATTGAAAATAATGATTGTTGTCGTCTTTCCATCCAACCACGTGGCAGAGCCCTTTCTCCGGTATGGACAAAATGTGTTATTTCCCTCCACAGAATTTTCAGCCCCGTAAATGTACAACCCAACGACGTCTCTCTCAATGACTCACGCACTTATTTTTTTAGGGAGCTGGCAGATTCACCGACAACACTTTACCAATAACAATTTCCCGATAACAATTTAACGAGATGTACAATTTATCGAGATATACAAATTACCGAGATGGTCAAAATAAAATTATATACAAACATTTTTGTTTTTATTTACGCTAAAAAACGTTAAGATACATAACATTTAAGTGGTATCTTAAGTTTAAACAGGTTTTCGTCAGTTGATTTTTCACGACGTAGTTCAGAGTCATTTCTATATTTAAATGTTTTTTAATTTAATTTTAGCTAATTTCTTTTTTGATGATGAAGTATTGTATATCATTATTTAATTTTTGACTACTATTTACCTTCATCTTAATTCTTTAGTTGTTTTTTTTTAAAATTAGAGAAGAACTACCTTATTTGCATAAAACAAAATGGCCGCCAGCACACACCAAAAATAAAACAGAATTTCATATCTCGTCTCCCAGTTGACATATCTGAGTACTTTAAAAGGCTAAATCATGAGGAATTCAAAAATATACTTTATTTTACAAAAACATTTTACAAGGAAGTTTCAAGTATACTTTATAGGCAAAATTGTGGATTTAATTCATGAAGGATATATATATATATATATATATATACACCAAGTGTAGGATAAAGGACTCCTGTCTATCATGTGATCTTCGTTAGTTCAGTGGTAGAACGGCACCGCGTATAGGTGGCTTCCAAGGTGGTCGCGGGTTCGATCCCCGCACGAAGTTCGTTTCTTTATTCACATTTACGATTTGGGACGCTCGTTTAGTAGTCGCTCACACCGACTCCGGGCAAATATAGGCTCTCACTAATAAGTGTCATTATAATTATCATATTCTGTCGATTGGATATACAATTATCCATAATTTGATTTCATACTGTCGACGTAAGAGAGCCGCACTATATTCGTGCCTAAAATCGGAACGTGTGAATGGAGAGGCCAACCAAGTGTAGGATAAAGGACTCCTGTCTATCATGTGATCTTCGTTAGTTCAGTGGTAGAACGGCACCGCGTATAGGTGGCTTCCAAGGTGGTCGCGGGTTCGATCCCCGCACGAAGTTCGTTTCTTTATTCACATTTACGATTTGGGACGCTCGTTTAGTAGTCGCTCACACCGACTCCGGGCAAATATAGGCTCTCACTAATAAGTGTCATTATAATTATCATATATATATATATATATCGTTAGAAAGAGAATTTTATCAACTTCCCAACGGTGTATGTTCCCAATTTGTATCTGTTGGGATTAAAAGGGCACAGCCCAAAACGTGAAGCTAAGTATTCAGCATTTTACGAAGAAAACTTTAAGTACACAATCCAAAGTGTAAATGTAGAATCATCAGGGGGATGCACGGTAGGCCCTGCAGGCCCCAGGCCTATATGTATTTGGTCGAGTCTGTTCGTTAGTTTCTTGGTTTATTTGTACGTCTGTCCACACGATATCTCCGTGCTGAATGGATTTCAATGGAATTTTGTGGAAGGGTGGGCAATGGTGTAAGAAAGATGCGGGGTGGATCCAGGTATTTTGTTTCGATTAAGAGATATTTTTCCGTTTGTTTTCATACATTCATGTATACGCTCATGACAGAGGGGGGGGGGTAATTGAGCATGGATCTGCGCCAAAATTTAATCAGTTCTTCCGTAGCCCATTGTCCACTCTTCCATAAAGTTACACTGAAATTCATTCAGAACTTGGAGATATCTTGCGGACAACCATGAATACAAATACGGCGTAGGGGAGATAAATGTGCATGGATCCGCCCCATAATTTAATCATTTATCACGTAGAATATCGTACACCCTTTCACAAAGTCTCGTTGGAATTCACTAGGAATGTTTGGAGATATCGTGTGGACAGCTATCTTCAAATGTTCTTGTGTCTGTCCACACGATATCTCCAAAGGTTCTCAGTGATTCTCAATGGAACTTTGCGGAAGGGTGGACAATAGATAACAGAAGAAGTGACTAGACTTTGGGGCGGATCCATGTATAATTACTTCCGCTGACAATGGCGTTGTCAGAGGTATGCATTCTCGGAGTGCTTTCAAGTTTAAATATATATTGAAAGAAATAATAACAATAATGTTTCAAAGAATAATCAATAAAGTTCAACCACAATAGGATTCCAAAACAATGTCTTTATTTTTTAAGATGCGATTCATTCTGCCGAGTTAACGTTTCTCCCCAAAACTTGACGGGCAATCACTTTTACTTCTCAAAATGCCTGAAAGTAGAAAGAAAAAGAAAGACTATTAGATTAGAAACACAATAGAAACCATCATGTGACCAACGTCTTTTGATAGTATTCGAGGTGATCAATTAAAAAATTGAAAAAGGGGGTGATCAATGAATAACTTTCTTTACTCGTCTTTTGTTTGGCAGTGACCACTAAAAAAACCAAGCGTGAATGCTGCTGGACACAAACTAAGGGATCAATTTAGCATAAACTTACATTGCAAGAAAAAAGTTGGTAAGAACTACCTCATTTGCATAAAACAAAATGTCCGTCAGCACGCACCAAAAATAACAGAATGTCATATCACGTCTCCCAGTTGACATATCTGAGTACTTTAAAAGGCTAAATAATGGTTTTCAGATATGAGGAATTCAAAAATACAGCATTTTACGAAGAAAACTTTAAGTACACAGTCCAAAGTCTATGGATTGTGGAATTAATTTTTGATGGATCTATATACATATATATATCGTTAGAAAGAGAATTTCATCAGCTTCCCCACGGTGTATGTTCCCAATTTGTATTTGAATCTTTCTCGTAAAATTTGAATACTTAGCTTCGCGTTTTGGGCTGTAACCTTTTAAGTCCATCATATACATGGGAACATGCACCGTTGGGATTTGATTTTATGGTAAAATAAAGTGTATTTTTGAATTCATCATGTCTGAAAATCATGATTTAGCCATTTAAAGTACTCAGATATGTAAACTGGGATACGAGATATGACATTCTGTTACTTTTGTAACGGACACATATGTATTTTTGCACTCACACACTCCGGTCAACAAGTGAAACCACTTGACACACATCCTTAGAACATCCAAGGTTTTATTCCGAGAACCAAAGTTAATCTTTCCGAGTACAACTCTTAAGATAACCAACTTTCAGGACATGAAAATTCGGTACTTGACTCGAAACACGATACCATTTGTAGACCACAAGTCTGGCAAACCCTTGTATTCTTGTCACTTTACATTTCATCTTGGAATTTTGACGATACCCAGTTCAACGGACAATATTTCGACCAGCCATCATCCTCCACTCACCTCTTCCTATAAGAAGACCAGCTAACCTTCATTCTTCTTTCAGTCTAGAATTTTCGCCTGACAAATCACTGACAGTTCCATCTTTTCCACAGAGATGCGCCTCTCATACTCATTTACGTACGTACACATACATACACATTCTCTAACACGAAAACATAAAAAGACTCAAAACCGTACGAACATGGGCGCATTTTTCGACCGAAAATCTCTTTCTTCGACTTCAATCGACCGACCTACAGTGGAGACATCAAAGACCAGACATTTCCGAAACAGCACACAACATCTCCTGGGAATATCAATTCGACAAAGAATTCTGCCATTTTTCGGACAACAAGCATAACACTTGCTTACTTTTTACAGTTTCATTTACACTTTTTCAAACAGAAATGCAATTATTTTATAAACTCATGATAAATAGATATTATGAGACTTAATACAGCTTGGAATTACTTAGTCATTGTATACTTTGCACATATGGTAAATAAGTAAAATATTTATGCATAGTATATCTGTAAGGAATCGTACATACGAGGCCTGTCCATAAAGAAACCGAACTTTTAAAATAGGTAAAAAAGAAAGTAGTCAAAATTAATAAAAAAATATGTTAAATACTTAATCTAATAATACAGGGCCGTCGGAACCGGGCTGGGGAGGCTTCAGCCCCCTCAATAATTTGTTGATATGTGTTCCTTATTTTTTTCGAAAAGTCCTACAAATAGCTAGCTTTAAGATTACAGAAAGAGTAAAGAAACCAATTATCCCTTCAATTATTTTGTGCTAGTTCATAGGTGTATAATAGACCTATCTACAACAACAAATAGCAGAATGAGCCATTAAATGATGTTTCATGTACAGAAAGAGTTGACTTTATAAGTTTGATTGACGTTGCAAACAAATATGTTGAAAGAGGAGATAGTAGAAAGCAGACTTTTGGACAATTGCTGTAAATGAATATAAAAAAACTCAGTTATAATTTTTCAGTCAATTATAATTCCGACGACCCTGTGTAATAATAATACTTAATAAATATATATTTTGCTTACTTTGAGCATATCACATTGTAATTGTTTTCAAATACAGATCCATCATAGGACGACTTTATCAAACCAAAAGAAAACATTCCATCTGCCCAAACATGTTGCTCCCCAGACCTTTGCCAGACATTCTCCTGAAAAGAAAAAATATATATACTTGTGTAGCGGTCACTTTCTAAAAATACCAAAATAGGTATAGAAATATCAAGCTGGCTTTATCACCACGATTAAACCAGCTCTGATCCACATGAAATACGAAACTAGATCTAGCTTCCTTTTTCCCGTGACGTCAGCACGACTATATAAACCCCTTTTTTACGATTCACCAGACTGCTGCTTGTTGCCTGTCCCCTGCCTAGTGCTCAGTCTTCACTCGCCCGTGCCAACCTTTCTTGGCACGTTAAACCCTTCTTCATTCACTTAGTATCATAGTCGCCTAGGGCTCACTATGTGCTTTTACATCTCCATTTCTTTTTAATATAGGCATTTCTTTAAATGCCGATATTTCTTACTTCAATCTTGGTCATCGCTCCATATTCCTTTTCGCTCAAACTAGGAATACTCACCTCACATAGGTTTGACGAGATAATATGACCAAGAATCTTTCTGTAGTTTCTACACACAGGTTAGCGACTAAAAGTCTTAAATTTCTTCCTGTTTAGAAACACGCCCTTCTATTTTTCTTTCCTGTCTTATGCCTTTTTTTTCTTAGCCGATTTCTTCGTCTCGATTACAGTTAAAAATATAACCTCTCTTATCACAGACGAATCCATTTCGGAAAAAAACAGAAACTACTCTTACCTTTTAAAAAAAAACAGAAACTACACTTACGTTTTCACTCTTCATTCTGCACTCACAACAATCTCTCTAAAACTCTTGTTACACATTGTTTACCCCTTTTCGATTTACATATACATACGTCAATTTTCTTTTAATGTTTTTCAATTAAACGCAACATTTATTTCATGCCTATCTGACGCCTTTGTTATTCATTATTCTTTTACGATAATTGTGTCTGTGTTTGTATTTGGCCGCCAAAATCCAACATGGCCGGTATCGCCTTTTGTCTCTTGCATTTTGACGATGTGACCTACTTTCCCGCCTGCCTCTTTCAGCCAAAACAACCTCTGCTACTACTATTGTTACTATTACTACTACTGCTAGTTAACAACAACAACAACAACAACAACAGCTAATGGCTGCTGCGACAATTTTCGAATAGAGAATCCATCCACATTCTCTCCATACATTCTCTTTCAACTTTAATTAACTTCTCCCCCTTTACCATTCACACCAATCCTTATAGCAACCTCCAATCCTACACTTGCAAATTTTGCGCTTTCTTTTGACTTTTGAGGTGAGTGGTAAGAATCATTTCTGCGATGAGATAGGTAAACTTCAGTAACCCTCGGTAGAGGGAATGCGCGGTGACGCTTGCCCCGTCACCACTACCATTGGCTGACACTATATTGCAAGAGCTTAAATTAAACTGTTGTAACCTCTGTAAGCACCCGATTGGAATAAACCCTATGCTCTTATCCACGAGCCTATGGGAACACTTTGGTTAAGTAAGACAAAGGGTTTGATTTACCCGAAAATGGTCTTGCCCGAATGACACTGATTAGCCCCCTGGTTCCTAAACGTCTTGTTAATCCTTGTGTATCATTGTTAGTATCTTGTGTATGAATCAGGGATGCCACTTTTGGTAGTTCTTTATTTGGTACTTTCATGAATGATTTTTTACGTTTTTTCCAAGGTTTTGGTACATTTGCTACAAACTCTGGGGCAGCCCTGGTGTTCTTTATTTGGTACTTTTATGGAAGATTTTTTACGTTTTTCCCCAAAGTTTTGGTACATTTGCTACAAACTCTGTGGCAGCCCTGGTGTTCTTTATTTGGTACTTTTTATGGACGTTTTTTTAGGTTTTTTCCCAAGGTTTTGGTACATTTGCTACTCTGTGGCAGCCCTGTTGTGAACGGTGCGTACAACACCACATATTACAGTTTTGAATAGAGAGCAAAGCTATTTTGTTTTTCAGGACAAGAATTTTAATCTATACACTTCCGATATCCTAATTTCAATTATTTTATTATGTACTGTGTCGCCAATAAATAAGTACACGCCTACCACTATTTTATAGAAAGTTATTTGTCTTTTAAACCAAATAAAGCAGGATTTTATTATTTCTAGTGGAACATTACACAATCAAAACGGATATTATCAGATATTATTTATGACCAAACTCTACAGCATTGAAATTCTGTTGCCAAAAATATGAATATGTTGCTGTCAAAAGATGAGTACATTGCCACGAAAAAATATATTTGGCAACAGAGTTTCAATGATGTAGAGATTGGTCATAAATAATACCTGATAATATCTGTTTTGATTGTGTAATGTTCCATTAGAAATGATAAAATCCTGCTATATTTGGTTTAGAAGAAAATTAAGGGTGTAATAATTAATGGACGATACTGTATATATAGTCGAGAGAAATATTAAAATATATTTCGTCTCATTTCGTGCAAGGCACTTATATAGTTCACTAATATTTAGAAGTAGCTGAGGTAATACTACAGTTTAGCCTCGCTTTTTGAAAATAGTATATGTTTCAAGTCATCAGTTAGTGAGATATATAGATATTCAAATGAACATTTATTTACTTTATTTACTTGTCTCAACAATATAAGCATTCTTTACGTATAAGTGTTTATAACTGGCGCCATACAGAGAGAAACGATTACATGAATAGTCTCACAAAGAGGCCAGGTGTCAGCTGGACTTTTAAGCCCAAAACCGGAATGTTGACGTTGTCTCGCTAATGAGATTTTAAGTAGATCTGGATCGACTCCACCCTGGCGAGAGGGGGACTCCAGATTGATCGCACTGAAACTGGAGTCGGAGCAACTTGGTCTATGACGCCGGGGATGATTGAAAACACGTGTTCCTGCACACACGCATTTCTTTACCACATATAAGGACCCAGCGGAACACACTTCGACTGTTTCTCACCCAGTGTCCATCGGATATCTACGCACGAATATCCACAGCAGGTTACAGGGCGAATACAGTAATATTTGACTTTCAAGTTGGGCCCTTGTTTCTATGGCAACAACGATAGACATTTAGTAGAATACCATTCTTACAGTTCGAAAGGCTATGCTTAAAAGTTCAATTCATTGTGAACTACATCATAGCCACATCTGTAGCGTGGATCAACAAATAGATAAAGAAGGAATAAGTTCTTAGCATGAAGCTTACATATGTGGCTATGATGTAGTTCACAATGAATTGAACTTTTAAGCATAGAAGTTCGAACTGTAAGAATGGTATTCTACTACTTGCCTGTGTCGTTTTGTGTTCAAACACTATGTATGTTATATTCAATGATTCATTCGGCTTGTATTCTTTTCGCTTGTATTTGTCGTTTGCGTTCAAACGCTATGTATTTTATATATTCTAGATTCTTGCTGTTTTCACCGCACTTGTTTCTGTTTTAAATCGTGGCCTTGTATCGCTTGTATGCCGTTTTACGATCAGACGTTATGTATGCTGATTTATGATGTTTAAGTGCACTTGTGTATTTTCCCAAATCGCGGCTTCATCGTTATATTGCAGTTTTCACGTTGTACTGAGACTTCAGAGACAAATAAAGATTGTTTATGTGCATCAGTAAGAAGCGTCAACCCTTTTTCTTCGCGACCGGAGTGTAGTTACAGTGTTTTCGGACTGTTGGTCCCAACTCGGCTCTGAACACAACGTTTCGGCCGTTGTATCCTACGGCCTTCTTCATGTGGGTGTCGTGGGTGATGATGTTTCGGAAAGCCGAGACGAGTGGTCGTCGCAGCCAAAGCCTGAATGTCCCTATTCCGCTGTCTAAGTTCGGGTGGAAGCAGTTGTTATGTCAAAGCAATGTGGTTAACCGTTTTTCATGTCATAAATAAGTTGGTGCCACAGGGGCGTCTTTTTAAAGGTTCATTTGGACCTCCATGAAAAATGCAGGGTGTACAGTTGGCCATCTTTGGAATGAAACGGTGTGTTCAGAAGATGAACCAAAATGATTGATTGATTTGTTTAGCAGCACATCAACACTTGATGGGTCATTTAATGCCGAAATCAGTTTAAAATTCCCCAAAATAGAGTCATGCGACTTTGGTGAAACGTTATTTTTAAAAACTAGAGTCTTGCGACTGTGGTGAAAGGTTACTTTTCCTTAACTAGAGTCTTGCGACTTTGGTGAAAGGTTTGTTTAAAAAAGAATAGTCTTGCGACTTTGGTGCAAAAACAGGTGGCCCCTGTTTGTTTTGTTTGTTTTTTTTTTGGGGGGGGGGTCTTCCCCTCTGTCGACAGAAAATATAAGCATTCTATCAAATTATTCTCAGAATTTAAAATTATTAATTGATTTATGCACACATATATACATGCACGCACACACATGCAAAAACCGTGTGCGTGTGTAAAATAAGATAAAGAGTCAGTGGAGAAAATACAACAATACAAAATACAAAAGTAATACATGCAAATTGTCTAATACAGTGTGTACACACACACATATGCATATATAGTGAGAAATATTTTAACAGAAAAGTCGGTTGATTTGTACATGTCCCATAAACTATCATCTTACATACAGCAACTATTTACATTTTCAGATACGTAATGGATCAATAATCTTTATCCATGTTTACATTGTTTGAACAGGAAAAGGCTTTCTTCTCAGGTTGTGTACATATTGTAATAATAAGAACATTGATTTGCATTTTACCTGAGGCAATATGACACATTGTAAAGAGGCAATATGACACATCACTTATTTAATAGTTTTGCAACCTTGCATACTAAAGCTTAAAGAGAAAGTAATGAATAGGGGGAACATTTAAGTTTTGAATAAATTGTTGTTGTTGTTTGACAGTGATTACTAAAAATGTGAATCCGTGAATGCTGACGGACACAAACTAAGTGATCAATTTAGGAATTGAACCCCCACTAAAAACCTGTTTAGGTGGGAATTTAAAAAAACAAAACAACAAAAAACGTTTTTTCTAGACATAGTGAAAAGGCTTTCTTCTCAGGTTATGTACATATTACAATATTAAGAACATTGATTTGCATTTTACCTGAGGCAATAAGATACATTATAATGAGGCAATCTTGCGACCTATGGTGAAAGGTTATTTGTTTTAACTAGCCTTGCGACTGTAGCGAAATAGACAGGATCGGGTTACCAGTGACCAGTGGGGATGGGAACGTGGTCAGATTTGGAATCTGTGTCAAACTGCCTACGTAACCAAGAGGGGTATCAGGTTATCGAAAAACCGTTGGGAATTTGAAAGTGGGAGGAGTTATGACCATTAGGTGTATAAAGGCTAGAGAAAAAACAGTAGAGTTTGGGGGTTAGGAGGCAGTGGGGGTCGATATGCCCTGCCTAAACGGCCCGGCAGCGGCGGTGCCAGTAGAAGTAGCAGCAGCAGTAAAGTAGCAGCCCTGAAAAGTAACCCACTCCTATAAACAACGACAATGCAACAGAATTTCCGTACCTCGCCGAAATCCGCAGACCAGAAATTGACCTGCGTGGTACGAAAATAAAACTTCGTAAAATCTTAATATACGTAGATTTTGTCGTCTTTTCTCTCTTTGTGTCCCCAAATGAATTTCCCTCCACAGAGAAATTTGGCTCCAGTCGACAGACCCGGAGAGACATCAGCGGCAGATCGGACATGAGACATCATCACCATCATCATCATCGCCGTCTGCAGCCCGCGGAGGCGAATCGGACAGAGAGACATAATCATCGTCGTCACCGCAGCCCGCGGAGAAAGAAATGATCGTCTCTGAAAATCTCTCCCTCTACAAATTTTTCCCTCGTGGCGACCTTGCCAGAAACTGCTATCTCTCTCTTTCCCTCGTTGTGCTACACGACTTTGGTGAAAGATTACTTTTCCTTAACTAGCGTCTTGCGACTTTGGTGAAAGGTTACTTTTCCTTTCCCTTAACTAGAGTCTTGCGACTTTGGTGAAAGGCTCATTTTTCTTAAAAACTAGAATCTTGCGACTTTGATGAAAGGTTATTTCTCTCATCTGGAGTCTTGTGACTTGGTGAAAAAAAACAGGTGGTCTCTATTTGGTGGGGGGTGTCTTACCCCTCTGCAGGGTATGCAGTCGGTGTATTCTATGCCCCAGCCAACTGGGCCGTTTCCAATTCGAGGAGAGATAGTAAAGAATGGTGTATCATATTTAGAAATTCCATTAATTATTTTGAATGTCTCAATTACCCCCCCCCCCTCATTCTTCTCTCTAGCATATTGTGCTCAAATTCACTCACTTTTAAAATGTTTGGTATGTTTGTACTTGTTTGTTTTAAATATTTGGTATGTTGTACTTGAGAAAATGGATGAATTGAAGTACGTAATCAGAGACATGACAAACATGATATATTTATGAAAAATGTAAAACCTTTGGAACTAGTTCAGTATATTCAAAGAGTTTTTCAGACGATTGAACTCCTTCTTGTTGTTTGTGTTGTTAACACGACGTTTCGGCCGATCCATTATTCGGCTTTCTTCAGATGTACTATCCGAATGTGATGGTGGTAAACAGAGTTTTGTTTTTTCCCCAAAAGTAGCAACGCTTATAACGTAGGATTCAGGCGTTTTCTTTTCCTTTCCTTTTTAGGCCTAGATGTCCATACCCTGTCCCTGTTGAGTAGCGGAAGCCACATCGTGTTGAACTCCGCACTTGTCTGACTCATACACTCAGTCGACATGTTGGTGTGTGCTGCTTCTTTGATTTTTCTCAGTTTCCAACAGCGTTCCCTGTCTATAATCCGGAATTCTTCCCAGAGAGGATAGTGTTCGCCTTTCTCTCTCTAGATATTGTCAGCCATCCCTGACCGTTTTATTTCGCCTTTGATTATGGCTTTTCTATGCTCCTCGAGTCTAATTTTGAGAGGCCTACACATTTCTCCTGTATATATCTTCCCACAGTTACATGGAATAAAGTAAATACAGTTATTGGACAGACTTTTTCTCGCGTGGCAGACTCACTCTAGTGAGTCAATTTCGGAAGCGTTCCTTAGTTCGAAAAAACTCTTTGAATGTTAATGACCCTTCTCAAAACTATAGATAGTTCAATATGGTCATGTATGAGTCATTATACGTTGAATATATAGCGTAATGATGGCAGGATGTGAAATAAGCTAGCATGCTAAGTCAAATTGAAGACACTATACAAATACTTGTCAAACCATTGGAAAGACAAGCTATGTTCAAGTATAAATATTATGAGAATGGTAATCTCGGATCGGTCTATACAGTAAATCTATTTTAATTCCATTAGGAAGTTGACATTGCATCGGACATTACGACTACTGAAGCCTCTTTAAGAGATTCAATTTGATTTGTTCAATTTGAAACTATGTTTGACCAATCAAAGATATTTTAATAATGCTCACGCCTACAAAACGCTTGCGAGATGTTCACGTTCTAACAGTTAAGATGTTGAAAATGGCCTAAACAGGCGTAGCATGTACATCAGAAGGCATACACAAGGCGGAACTACGTTCATAAAAAAATGTTAATTTTAAAATCTTAAGGTTTTTAAAATAATTTTGAAGTTTTAGAATTTGAATATTTATAACGTCTAGAACACAGAAATTACAAATATTTTTCAATATTTTTTATTTTCATAGTTTATTGCTTGTCAATAGATAACTTTAAACTAAAGTATCAGGGAATAATTAGTTGTGTAAAAGTGAGCTGAATATATTGCACTTACTTGTATGAACTTTTCAATGGCATCTCGTTGCACCTTGTTCATCAATAACTTGGCTTGATATGTAACGACCACAAATGGCTTGAATAAAGAGAGAAAATATTCCTATTTCAAATAATACTGACATTGATATCTTATTCCGAGCGAAATATACAAAAGAGAAGTAATGCTAAGTTTGCGAAGGTTAAATACTTAAGGTTCAGAAAATAGTTCTATGGAGCAGAACTGAGTGTTCGTATGTTAGAAAAGGTATACGAGATGTGTGCGTGTATTTCAAGTACTTGCCTCTGTGTGTTGGTGTATGATTTTGTGCAGCCGTGTTAGAGTGTACGTGTGTGTATGTGTATGTGTGAGAATCAGCAGTCTTTCCGACGGAGAGATAAAGTGTTCATGCTGTTCCTGAAGATGAGTAAAAGCATTTGCTTATATCGCGAAATGCTGTTCTCTGATCGGTTAGAAAATCCTGGAGCCGACTATTGACAGCTGGATGATTGATTGTCTGATCTTATCTTGTTAGCTTTAGGCGGGAATCCCGTGGGGCCTATTTTGAGGATATTTTCCTAAAGTGTGCTCGAAAAGGATTCTCTACTGAGAGATCTATGGAAGGTCATAACATGGTGTGAATGTTTGGAAGGGAGAAACCGACACAAACTACCACCATTTAGTGAGGACCACTATACAAATCAGGAACATTTAGCGCTCATAAGTCTGTCATCATAATTGCTTCAATATTAAATCATGTTTAACGTTATTGAATGACATGTGTATTGTATTGTAGTTGGCAAAACCAAGATATAACTTGTCCACCTTGAAAAATATAAATTCATTTTAATTGCTTTATTTGAAGTACTATCCAATACTGTAAACCTTTTTCTTCTTTGTTTTTCAAATTGATGTATGTCTTTATTACCAGGAAGGTTTTAAAATGTAGTTTTTATTGATCCAGAACTCGTATATGTGTGTGTGCAGGTGTAAAAACAACATTAACTTCTCTCAGTCTCTCCTTTACTCTCATTGCACCTTGTTCATCAGTAACTTGGCTTGATATGTAACGAC
>VCCN01002415.1:68128-80991 GCA_006491835.1 Architeuthis dux
TACCCCTCTGCAGAGGATGCAGTTGGCGTATTCTAGGCCCCATCCGACAAGGCCGCCTCACTTAAAGGTCAGAGTCGGGCAAAATCCCTTTGTAATTGGTGACACTATTACAATTTTTTTCTGGACTCATATTTTAATCACACATGTTTAAAGCTTACCATTTTTCAGGCATCCAAAAATTTAAATAACAGTAATCCATTTTTTTTTTACCTGTCTATCATTAAGGTTAGCAAACCTTGGCTAAGTTTTACCGGTGAACGAACCAACTCAGTGCGGTGACGTTTCAACCCACATGTGCAACTTAGAACACAACGTGAGCGCAAAAGGCGTTGGCAGAGCGAGACTGACCTTGCGGGGTTAGAAGAAAGTCATAAATGAATATCTTTAAGCATCATTTGACAAGCATGTAAAATGGCAATTGTTACCTTTCCCATTTCAAAATGACCGCCGTAGGGTTAGTATTTTTCGGGTTAGTGTCAAGGTTAGGATTTGGGTTGGGGAAAGGGTTTTTGAAATTCGTCATCGGCGTCTATTGCATCTGGAATGGCGGCCATTTTGAAACGGGGGAAAGGTAACGATTTCCAGTAAAATTTGGTACTCCGTGATTAAAAAATACGAAATAAAATAGACAGACAGACAGACGTGTATATTTGGTATTTTTTAAATGAATGCAAAAAGTAGGCGTTGCATCTGAGTGACGTAATTACAAAAATGTACTTACGATGTCGGTACAGCCTCTTCGAATTGGATGGGCGTTGGCAAACAAACGTGAATCGGCTGCAAGAATAAAATATCAAACAAGGTTTTTCACTTCATTGAATACAAAAAAAATCATACTAAAAGTATACACGACGTTTCGGCCGACCCATTCTTCGGCCTTTTTCATGTGTAAAATCCGAGAGTGATGGGTTAAACAGAAGTTATGTTTCAAGGAGCACATGGCCCGGGTCTTTGTCTTGTCGGGTTTATGTTTGTTTCTGGGATGAAGTCCAGATTATTGACAGAGAACGATGTTGGAAGCAGAGAAAAATCAAAGAGGCAGCTCACATCAAAATGTCAACTAAATGCATTAGCCAGACAAGTGCGGATTTCAACCCGATGTGGCTTACACTTAACAAACCTAATGATTTGCCAAATTTGGCACTTCATAACTATGCTATTTAAAAAGATATCTAGCTGAAATTTGGTACCCTTGTAGTTTTTCACCCAACTAAGCCATTTCTGGCTTCATTTTACCTATATTCTATGTGATTTAGATATGGGTCCTTCAAAATGGGGGAAATGGCTTGATAGATTGAACTATAATTCAGAAAGTTTTGAAACATTTTTTCAACTGACTTTCAAATGTTACTTTTCATGCATTCATAAAACACATAAAACTTATTACTGTAATGGTCCTATGTTTTGACCATCAGAAAAGTATTAAATGCTTTTAAACCCTATGTTTCAGTCTTTTACACTAGGAAATGTGTCAACTGAATATAATCCAGTGGAATCTTTATTTTAACACCCTTAGTTTCTACAGCCGGCCAAACATTTAGCGACTCCCCCTAAAAAGCTATTTCTCTCCATTTTGAAGGACCCATAACTCCTGAAAAACTGCATGGGTACCAAATTTCAGCTAGATATCGTTTTAAATAGCATAGTTATAAAGTGCCAAATTTGGCAAATCATGCATGCGGCTTGCAACATGTAAATCTAAGCAAATTTCAATTTGTCATAACTTCTGATCCGGTGGTTCAATCAAGCTGAAATTTTCAGGGTTGCATTTTCTCTAGAAAAGGTATCACCTACTGAAATTTCATCAAAATCCCAGATGGTGCCCATGGGGACTTAAGAAATATTATGTGATTTGATATGGAATGACACATTTGTATTTTTGATGAAATATTGAAATTTTGATAAAATTCAGTAATGTTGTCAATAATGTCAGAAATAAGTGTCAAAATTGTGTAAACAACGTCGCAGGTTTTGAACAGTCTATTGTAATCTGTGAAAAAATTGATTGTACTTACACTTGCGTCAATAGGGTAAACTATTTTCGTGATTTTGACCTGAAAAATCATTAAAAAAATTATTTTTTTACAGAATGTTAATCAGAAAGGTTTAGGTTATTCATATGTTCACACATTTATATGTATCTATGTATCCGGACTTAGCCCAGCCCTAACCGTTCATAGTAGAAACTTGAAAATTCTTCTTTACCTAGGAACTACTCATACTAATATTACACAGCTCAAAGTTTATTGTTAGTGGACATTCGGTCAATTCAAATTATCGAGTCAAATGCATAATAATAACCATAACTGACCATCATGTCACTACAGAATCTTTGAGTATCCCCAAAATACTCAGTGAACAGATGATTAAAAGGAGTTTACCTTATGTTTCGGATGTAGAGGTCCTTTGTAGCAAGTGTAATCTTCTTTGGAGTTGTTCCAATCGACGTTAATCATGTCCTGAAAGAATAATAACACTTTTTCATCAACATTTAGATAAATAATGGGTTATTCTTGCAAATCAGGTACCAAAATTAAAATTGAAAAAAGTTATCCCCCTTTATGTCTAAAAATGGCTAGATTTTTTCACTTTTTTCCATTTCCAGCTAACTTTATAGCTAGAAATGTTAAGTACGTTCGAAAAATCATAGGTTGGTCTGTATTTTTCTCACGGAAAATGAAAAGTAAAGCAGGCCAATTAAAAAATTCGACAGCCAAATTTTAAAATAGGCCAAACAGATTAAAAACTACTTAACATGGATATTTAAAAAATGGCTTTCCCTAGCAAGGAAGTAGGGTGTCAGGCAGTGGCGTAACAAGGGTTCTCAGCGATAATTCCCCCCGCCCTGTTTTGATTATTTATTAGTGATTCATTACCCACTTAATGATAATAACATGACGAATTACATACCACTTTACATAGGCCTAAAACAAAGTTACACTATAACATTTAATTGGTATAAATTGAATTAAAATATTACTTATTTTATTAAACAAATTCTTTTCCTATTACTATTAAAGTTAAAGCTTCGACATTCCCTAAAAACACATCATATTTGTTTATCTTGGTAAGGCTGCTGACGTTTCAGTGACGTCAACCGGTTTCGACGCAAAACGTGTCCCTTTTCGATTCGTCAATTTCTAGGGTGCCAGATGTCAACTTGAACCAACCTCGTAAGTTTACAAATGGTTTCAGAACAAAAAAAGAACAATGAAGAAAGTCAGATTGATATTTGCAGACGATCCAGATAAGGTAATATATAGCAACGGTTCAATACGGTAAGTACACAGAAATTGTTTGAACTTCAGTTTTGCATATTAATCACCGCTACCCACAACACTGGTTTATTGCTAGGTTTCGGTTAAGATGTGTTCTGGCATCTATACGTATATATGTATCCGGACTCGCCCAGCCCAAACCGTTCATAGTAGAAACTTGAAATTTTGCACACACACTCCCCTCAATGAGTAGGGAAGATGATTTTTTGTTTTTGAAAATTCTCCCATTAAATAGGTTTCTAGAAGGGGGTTCAATATGCAATGTAAGTTTATAAATAGTTAAAAAAAGCAACTAATAAATTTTAAGATGAATGTAAAAAGTAGTCATAAAAATTTAAATAATAAGAATACTGATGTTAATGCTTGAGCATTGAGGAAACTTGTTGTCACTTGATTCCCAGTAAGAGTATGTAGATCTCTCTCTCTTTATGTGCCATGTCCCTTCAGGACGTTGGTGATCATTTTTCGCTTTCAGCAATTCTTTCTCTCTTACGACACCACCACCGCTACCCACAACATTGGTTTATTGTTGAGTTTAGGTTATTCATGGGTTCTCACATTTATATGTATCTATGTATCCGGTCTTCATCCAGCCCTAACTGTTCATAGTAGAAACTTGAAATTTTGCACAAACACTCCCCTCAATGATGTTTTGTTTTTTTAAACGCCCACCCCCTAAATATGGTTTCAGAGGGGTGTCCAATATGCAATGTAAGTTTATGCTAAATTGGTCACTAGTTTATGCCCACTAGTATTTTGAAAATTCAGACCTTTTTTTAGAGTTTCACAGCTCGACAAAAGGCGAACTTATTCATAGACCACGCACTTTTCCAAGTTTTTAATTGATCGCGCCCAACACAGCATATATAGGTGGCGGTGATTCATAATTTTCCTTGGAATGCTGATTTTTCATTTTGTTGCAACAGTGGGAAAGTGGCAGCGGACGCCCATGAAGGTGTATATACCGCATTTCATCATGTATAATCTGCATTTTCCCCCCGAAAACTTTGAGCTAAAAATCCAGGTGAGTATTATCTACGGGAACTTATACAAATATGAACATTTAATTATAAACAAAAGATAGTATTTGAGAAATAAAGAACATGCATGTTACAGAACATCAGTAATAAAAATGATTGATAAACACAATAATGAACATACGTAATTAAAGCATGCTGAATGTAAAGAGGAGATAAAAATGTGCACAATGAGAAATTAGCTTCGAAGCAAATTTAATCAAGTTCCTCTGACGACTATTTCAATTTTGGAACAACATTTAATTACACAGTCATGAAATTGTTACACCTTAATCTAGATAAACAAAAGCAAAAATAGAAAGACAAGACAAGACTGGCTGCTGCAGGATCAAACTCCACTCCAACTTACATTCAGACTGAAGATGATTACTGCAACTTTTGTATTGTATATATAATAAATAAAGAAATTATAAAAATTATTTTTTTAATATTTATTTATTAGAAGGAAATAAGCCCATGATTATGTGTATGATATATTTTCGTTAATATCTAAGACTTGTCAATTTATCCCAGTCAGTAAAACAATCGGCGGGTGTGTATTATCTATGGTAACGGGTTATACATTGTGAAATACGGTAAGTGAGAATGAGAGGAGTAAAGAAGAAAGACGAAAAAGGTTTAGTATTAGTACATGGCCATTATCGCAAGCG
Organism: Architeuthis dux; assembly: GCA_006491835.1. NCBI lineage: Eukaryota > Metazoa > Mollusca > Cephalopoda > Oegopsida > Architeuthidae > Architeuthis > Architeuthis dux. The sequence goes on from VCCN01002415.1 coordinate 73,094, forward strand.
TCTGAGCTTATTCCCATCTTTATGCCTCCGTGATCATCTTTTGGGTTACCGGTTCTGAGTTTTTTGGGAATGTCCAAGTATTTGACATGTTTGGAACTGGTGTAATCCGGTGTAAACAGGACCAGTACCAAGAGCAATACAACACCGACAGACATTTTCACGTTGAAAATCTACAACGAAATGAATAAGAAAGAAACGTAAAGATAATTTAGCAGAAACCTACATTGTAAATTGAAAGAAAGAAACGTACAGATAGTCACAAAGTCATAATTGAAAACTGAAAAGTCTTTTGGTGGTACAGAAATTTAAAATGTCCGTGATTAGCGGATACACATTAAACAGAAACAAATACATACAGGTCTGCTTAGTCACTCAATAGATTGATTGATTGATTTGTTTAGCGGCATATCAACCCTTGGTGGGTCATTTAATGCGGTAATCAGTTTAAAATTCTTGCGACTTTGGTGAAAGCTTATTTTTTTTAAATAGAGTCTTGCGACTTTGGTGAACGGTTAGTTTTCCTTAACTAGAGTCTTGCGACTTTGGTGAAAGGTTACTTTTCCTTAAGTAGAGTCTTGCGACTTTGGTGCAAAAACAGGTGTTTGGGGGGTCTTACCCTTCTGTAGGAGATGTAGTCGGCGTATTCTAGGCCCCAGCCGACAAGGCCGTCACACAATAGAAACCGTCATGTTACCAACATCTTTTGGCAACATTCCGTGTTGGGGGTGATCAATTAAAAAAGGGGTGACGAATGAATAAGTTACTTCTCTCAGCCTTTTAAAAAGATTTCAATAAACAATCAGGCACAAACTAGGGGTAAATTTAGCATAAACTTACATTGTAAATTGAAGCTCACTAAAAACCTATTTTAAAAACGTTTTTGTTTTTTTTAAACGGGGGTTTAAAAAAGAACAAAAAAAGTTTTTTTCTAGACATAATAAGGAGTAAATGTTGAAATGTTCAGCTCACTAGCTCCTTTGGTGCGGTCTGTACGCGTGATATATACATAGCCAATTGGACCGACTTGAAAACTGAAGAAACCTATTTTGACAGTTTTGGTGATAGTTTTGGTTGACAGTTTCTAATACCAATGACACCAGACAAAATAATTCCGGAAAAGATTTTTTTTTCTTCAGAGGAAAAACGTAAGATTTGAAAAAAATATCGTTTAGAAGATTTGATATCAGGTCACGACATTGTCTTAAATCATGACGCCTTGGATTGTTGTTCTAAAACGCGCTCGAGTTAAATAGTTTCAGTGAAAAACAAATTCTTTCTATCTGCACAATATCGGATTTTGAGTTTTAATGCAAAACTCTCAGGTGAATTGCCGATCTTTCTACACTAACAATTCTAAAGCAATCATCGCTATAGGCACATTCTGGGTTGTCCAGTAGGCGTTTGGCCTATGGCAGAGTCATGCTGTAGATCCATTTTAGGTTTACAAGTGCGAGGCGGCTGTTCTAGATTACCTTCTGACTTTTTTCCTCTGAAGAGTGTCAGACGAAAAAAGCTTTTCAGGAATTATTTTGTCTGGTGTCATAAATATATATATGTTATAAATCATCATCATCATCAGCAGCAGCAGCAGCAGCAGCAGTAGCCGTTATAAGTCCAATGCTGAAGAAAGGCCTTCCCCATCTCCTTCCATGACGACCTATCTTGTGCTAACCTTGTATCTGGTATTTTCCTGCTTCGTTTACTGTCCCATGGGCACCAATCGGTTAGTATTTTCCCCCATCTATTGTCATCTCTTCTTGCTAGGTGATCAGCTCATCTCCATTTTTGCTGCTTAATTAGTTGTATAATCTCCTTCACTCTAGTCCTCTCTCTGATCCATGTTGATCTTTTTCTATCTTAGAGTTATCCCTTAGCATTGCTTTTTCCATGCTAGGGATAACTCTAAGAGATAGAAAAATACCAACATGGATCAGAGAGAGGACTATATGGGTATATGTAGTTGTTTCTGCTTAATATGTATCCGTTAATCATGGGAATTTTATAATTGAGAATTGTACGTCGTCGAAAGAGCAAAGGTAAAAAGGATTCAAATGGTTCTTCGGACGCTTGAACTCCTTCTTGTTATTTGTGTTGTAAACACACGAAGAACCATTTGAATATTAATGACCCTTCTCAAAACTATAGAAAAGTAAAAAAGGATTACCACAATGACTTACCTTTATATGAACTTTATTAAAACATTTGCATAAACAGTCGTTTTTATACACAGCAATACCTTGAATAGTGCGGTTTCGATTAGTGCGGATTTGATGTAGTGCGGTTACCGTATTACGGTACAAATGAATGTAACTAAGTAAAAGCTGAAAACAAAGACACACTAAGTTATAATAAGACTTTGAAAAGTGCGGTTTTGAACAGTGCAGAGATGTTTTGAACGAATTAATCGCAATAATCAAGGTATACCTGTACTGACAATATCAACGATACAAGTTTAACGACGAAAGTGGAGCGCGTTGATTGGTCGATCAGTCCAGGTGCTGTTGAAGAAGAAAGGCTTACGCCGCCATGTTTGGTTTGGCGCGAAAATACAAACAAAGACACAAGAGTCATGTCAGAAAGATAACAACGGCGTACATTTGGAGATTACAAATAGAAAATGTGTTTAATAAAAAAGGGGAGATCATACAAGTACATGTCAATTAAAAGAAAAGGTCAACAATAAAGATGCGAAAGGCATGCATTTGGAAACGATTGTGTAGCAAGAAGAGTTGTGCTTACGGAAGAATGAGAAGGTAAAGGTTTACTTGTTTGTAGTGACGAAGGTCTGAGCCCTAGGCGACTAAAGCACTAGAGCCAAGTAAAGCGAGATGAGAGGTTAATTACGGTAGGGCCGGAGCTTACAAAAAAGTTAGTTGGTTGAGGCGAGAAATGTGATTGATTTCGAATCGCCAAGTGGACAAAACCAACTTGTGTCTCAGCGTACGTAACTAACAAAAAAAAGGAGAAGCTGGTACGAATTCTTTTTTCTAACCTATCTTGTTGCCCTGTAGAAATTGCTGTATTAGTTTAACAACAAAGCCAAAATTATAAATTACTGGTCCGAGCGAACAATTTTTTTGTACAATTTTTCAAGTCCTTTTTCTTCTTTGCATCGTAGTTTAATGGAAACTTTTTTGTTTATTTATTCAAGACGTTCCGATGTCATTGGTGTCAAATCTTTTCAATAGGCGAGACTTGTGAAAAAAAATCTCTTCAATACGGGAGACTTGTGAAAAAATCTCGTCTGAGAGTAAGAGAGAGATTGATCTAACCTGCTCTCTCCTCTCTCTCCCCGTCATACTAAATTTCAATCATCAACAGCTGTCGCTGATGATTGAAAAACAAAAAACTGTAATCTAAAGCTTAAAAAGTATATATCTTTTGGTCGTCGCAAAGCCAACAGTAGAGCCGAGCTCAGCGTCGCTTCGCTCGGAATAAGATATCAATGTCAGTATTATTTGAAATAGGAATATTTTCTCTCTTTATTCAAGCCATTTGTGGTCGTTACATATCAAGCCAAGTTACTGATGAACAAGGTGCAACGAGATGCCATTGAACACTTTATACAAGATTTTCGGCTGAGAGTAAGGGAGAGACTGAGAGAAGTTAATGTTGTTGTTACACCTGCACACACACACACACACACACACACACACACACACACACACACACACGCGCGCGCGAGAGCGCGCGCGCGAGTTCTGGATCAATAAAAACTTTCCCTGTATGTGCAAAATTACATAAAATACATTTTAAAACCTTCCTGGTAATAAATTAGACATACAACAATTTGAAAAACAAAGAAGAAAAAGGTTTACAATATTGAATAATACTTCAAATAAAGAAATTAAAATGAATTTATAACTTTGTTTTGGCAACTGCAATACAATACACATGTCATTCAATAAGGTTAAATATGATTTAACATTGAAGCAATTATGATGACAGACTTATGATCGCAAAAGGTTCCTGATTTGTATATTGGTCCTCACTAAATGGTGGTAGTTCGTGTCGGTTTCTCACCTCCAAACATTCACACCATATTATGATTTTCCATAGATCTCTCAGTTGAGAACCCTTTTCAAGCACACTTTAGAAAAATATCCCCCAAATAGGCTCCACAGGATTCCCGCCTCTACCAAGATAAGATCAGACAATCAATCATCCAGTTGTCAACACTATGCTCCAGGATTTTCTAACCAATCAGAGAACAGCATTTCGCGATATAAGCAAATGCTTTTACACATCTTCAGGAACAGCATGGACACTTGATCTCCCCGTCGGAGAGACTGCTGATCCTCACACATACACACACACACGTACACTCTAGCACGGCCTCACAAAATCATACACCAACACACAGAGGCAAGTACTTGAAATACACGCACATATATCGTATACCTTTTCTAACATACGAACACTCAGTTCTGCTCCTATTGTCTGAACCTTAAGTATTTAACCGTCACAAAATTAGCATTACTTCTCTTTTGTATAGTTCAGGTATAATACATATTCTTTATTATATATTTTAACATTTTTCCTTTCGTATTTCCATTCATTACTTTTTGTATTTTTCGTCTGTATGTCAATTTCAACATTCCTTTCTTTCCTTCACCAAGTTCCTTTGTCACAACATCGTGTATACCTTTTCCCTTTACTTCACCACTGTCCAGCCATTTCATCTCACTGACTACTTCCCACTTCTAGCGACACGCTAAGGTTAACTTACATACACACTTCAAGGCAGCCACCATCTAATACCCCAGCGCCACCCACTTCAAAGCCCACACATTGACCCCTTCAAAAAAGTAACTCCTCTTTTAACAAACCAGGGCACTTGGCATATAATACACAAAACACATCTAATTTCATTCACAGCCACCACATGGATGACCTCAAGACACTGCTATGTTCAATTTTCTTCTGAAGACTTCACTCGCTGTGACGAAATGAATAAAGATAACCATATCCACCATACACACTAGTACAAGTGAGCGACACACGTTTCGCCTCATAGCGACATAGACACATTGACTTACTTACAACCCCTTGCCGTCGAATAGGCATATTGCTCATCCCGACCTAACATCAGGTTATAACTTTAATTGTATACAATCATTTACTTTTTGGAGTCAGATATTAATAATCACATACCTATCCGCTACATTCGTATCTACCCGCTCATCCGCGAGAGCAAAATGTAATACAAGGTCGGTTTAATGTGGTGTCCCGCATATGGGAATTTCAAAGTCGCCGCAACTATTGTCGCAAAGGCGTCAAGGGGTTGTAAGTAAGTCAATATGTCTATGTGCCTAGTGTGTATGTAAGTTAAGTGGGGACAGTAGTCAGTGTAAGAGAACGTGGGGTTACTACTCACCATACGATCACGGCCACCACGAGGGAAATAGAGAGGGATAGATTTATAGCTTTAGAGCGAGAGATAGCAGTTAGAAAAGTCAGAGAGTGAGATAGCAGTTTCTGGGAAGGTCGCCATGAGGGAATGTTTGTTGAGGGTTAGAGAGAGAGAGAGAGAGAGACGATCGTTTTTCCTCCGCGGGCTGCGGACCGCAATGATGATGGTGATGATGATGATGTCTCATGTCCGATCTGCCGCTGATGTCTCTCTGTCCGATCTGCCGCTGATGTCTCTCTGTCCGGGTCTGTCGACCCGAGCCAACTTTCTCTGTGGAGCGAAATTCATGTTGTAACACAAAGAAAACACTCCCACGTGTTTGGAGAGAAAAGACAACAAAATCCCCGGATTTTAGAGTTTCATGAAGTTTTATTTTCGTACCACGCCGGTCAATTTCTGGTCTGCGGATTTCGGCGAGGTGCGTAAATTCTGTTGTATGTCGTGGTATATAGGAGTGGGTTACTTTTCAGGGCTGCTACTTTGCTCCTGCTGCTACTTCTACTGGCACCGCCGCTGCCGGGCCGTTAGGCAGGGCATATCGACCCCCACTGCCTCCTAACCCCAACTGTCTCCGGGCCCCAACTAATTCTACTGGTTTTTGATCTGGCCTTTATACACCTAGATCATAACTCCTCCCACTTGTTAAATTCCCAACGGTTTTTCGATAACCTGATACCCCTCTTAGTCACGTAGGCAGTTTGACACAGATTCCAAATCTGACCACTTCCTATCCCCACTGGTCACTGGTAATCTGATCCTGTCTATTTCGCTACATCAGTGAGATGAAATGGCTGGACAATGGTGAAGGAAAGCGAAAAGGTATACACGATGTTGTGACAAAGGAACTTGATGAAGCCTCCCCTCCAATTTTGGTGCAATGGTAAGGTGCTGCACCGTGGCTTACTGAACCCCCCCCCCATCCCTCGAGACGAGAAGGTAATTTTTGAGGACACCAGGACGACTCCTAGGCCTCTGCGCCTAGCAATACCGAGCTCCAGTCTCAACCCTCATCGGCTACGGTATTGCACCGGCGCAAAGCTACTGCAGAATGTTCTGTGAGTAATTAAATGATGGTAGTTAAGCAATGGATGTATATGTGCAAAGACCTGACTACAAAGAATATCTACCATCGAAGTAATTCAAAATGATATTGTGGCAAGTGGAAATGGACTCGCCCGAGGAAATGACCTGCTTGAGGTACGGCAGGCAAAAAGCCGAGTGAAACGGGTCGCCGACATATATAGACGAAGTAGAGATTCGATGACCCGTATGTTGAGCGCTAGCAACCCGGATGTGGCGAGTTGCTGGCTATAACAGGCCCCGGCCGCGTAGGCTCGGCAGTTCGCTTTTAACTCGCCACCTGAAGCCACGCTCGAATCGTGTTTGGGACTTATATTGTGAATAACGTCGTAGCAGCTCGAAGTTCGTGATAGCTTACCGGTGATAAGCGAGAAAGTGCCCCTTCAAGGAATCGTTCCAGTGTTGCTGCATTGACGTGCCGTTGGACTCATTGCATCGAAACTGTGTCGGTGTTTTCCCTCCTCCCTATTTCTCTTACAGATATTAAACATCCATTCAAAGAGTTCTTCGGACAATTGAACTCCTTCTTGGTGTTTGTGTTTTTAACACACGACAGGCTCTTCTCATTTGAAAGATTGTCGTTCCACCCTTATCTGGCTTTGGGCAATACATACTAAGTTACGTTTATGTGTTGATAATGTATGTAGTTTGCGTACAACGACACTTGCTCGTTGCGAAAAAAGGTAGCACACACGTCACCACGGAACAAATCCTCGCAAGGTACACTTTGTGATCGGACACAGCCCCCGTTGTTCGTTTATTACCAAAGTCTCTCTTCCAACTCTTCTTTCACCTCTTAACGCCTAACTGAGATGGTCTCAACTAATTTATCCGCTACTTCAATCTCTGCATGGAGCTCGTTTCTTTATTCATATTTACGATTTAGGCCGCTCGTTTAGCAGTCGTTCACACCGGAGCCGGGCAAATATAGGTTCTCGACTAATAAATGCCTTTATAATTATCATATTCTGTCGGATATAAAATTAGCCATCATTTGATTTCATACTGTCGACCGCATTATATTCGTGCCTAAATACGAAAGTGAGAATAGAGAGGCCAGCAAAGTGTAGGATTAAAAAACTCCTGCCTACCATGTGAACTTCGTTAGCTCAATCAGTAGAGCAGAACTTGCGTATAACGTTCTCCCAGGGTGGGTGCGGGTTCGATCCCCGCACGTACACTGCTAAGTACACCACACCGACATTAGAGTTACACGAAGATAAATGGATCTCTCGATTGAAAACCTTATCCCCTAACGGCCTCAATAATAATCTAAACCACCCTAAAAACATTATACTATAAATATACCATATCTATAAATGATCACACCTCAAACATACGCAGCATAACCTACATATATTCATAACCTACAAACAAATTTCAACAAATGTTCTATATATATAAA
>VCCN01002415.1:140168-152518 GCA_006491835.1 Architeuthis dux
ATCAGGCTAACAAGGTACCATATTTTATGGCATACACAATGCATTTTAGTCGATACTGATGATAAGTTACTTCTCTCGACTTTTGTTGGGCAGTGATCACTAAAACCGTCTGGATTTTCAAAAGAAACAAACGTGAATGCTGCTGGACACAAACTAAGAGACAAATTTAGCAATTTTGCAAATTGAACCCCAGAAAAAACCTATGGCGGGGTAAAAGAAAAACCAGACATAATGAGTAAATTGGTGCAGCCTGTACATCCGATACATACATAGCCAGCCAGACCCACTTGAACTTGAATACTGAAGAAACCTATGTTGATGTTGACGGTCTCTAATAATATTTTCCTAGTATACATCAGTAAAATAGGGAGGTGCGTTTGGCGTAATGGTAACGGTAACTGCGCGGACAATGGAATCGGCGACCTGAGTTCAAACTCCGATCGGGGCTGTTTATGTTCACTTCACAACCCCGCTATGGGTAAAATAGCAGAGCAGATTGGGCTCTTTAGCCTTGTGGTGCAACCAGTCTAGGAGAAGGGCAACTGATTCCAAACCAGGGAATGGAGCCCCATTTGTACCATAGCGAAGAGGTGCATAAATGAAAATAGATAGATAGATAGATAGATAGATAGATAGATAGATAGATAGATAAACGAACAGAAAAAATCGGAAGTTCAAAATATACAGATTGACACTAACTAAAACAATCGACTGGACACTTTTGATAAACAACAGTGGTGCTTTGGATAACATCAAAGGGTGACTCAGGAGGAAAGGAAGTACGAGTCAAAACATCGACTAAAAATAGAAAGCTGTTTAATAAACGAGCAAAGGGTTAATTCAAAATAGCCAAAATTCAAAATATATAGACTAAAGAAGGTGAACGAATTTAACCCTTAGAAACCATAAACAAGGACAGTATAAATAGGTGTGTCCCCAGATACGGACTGAGTCATCTCCGAAGCGCCTCGACCCACTCGGTTTTATGGGAATATCTGTGTGTGACAAGAACCCCTGTAGAATTACGAATAAACAATATATTCTTTAACCAGAGAAATCGTCTCCGTCTCGATCCTTCGTTACGTTTCAGAGACCAGCCTCCGTCTTCCCGAAGTCCCGGACACACCAGTGCAACAACAACCAGTGCCGAAAGCAAACTAGGGGTATATACACCCGTTATGTAGCACCGACGCAGTTCCGGGGAGATCAACAACATCGTCAACACCCCCATAACATTACACCTTAAGGCGATTTGACGCCCAGGCATCCCAGGATCTCCACACTCTTCGCTTCGCCAAGGCATGGAGGGGACACTCCAGTGTCGTTCCATGGTTTGTAGATTCATTCATTCATCAGCCTCAATTTTGGAGAGGGAATGGAACAAATCAGGCTAATAAAGTAGCATCATCAGCCGTTATAAGTACACTGCTGGACAAAGGCCTTTCCATATATACCTATAAACACCATGGTTTGTGGCTTTGTAACACTAAATTGGTCACGATAAATTCATGTTGATATCTAAGTCTGCAGACCAGCTACAACTTTCATATTTTGCATACATAGCCGCAACAACCTTCTCTCTTCGGGTCTTATTCACAACACAATTACTCATTTCTAACCTATTACTTTGTTATATACTAACAGTTCCGTTAAAATCAAAACAGTGGAGACAAGTGATTTGCATAAATTTCTAGCACCTATAATACATTTTAATGGGGATACATACAAATACATTATACATTCAAATACTTTAGCGTAAAAGCAGGTTTTAGACTTTTTTTAAGAGTCTCTGTATTTGAAGTGGGATATCAATATGATGAGGGATCAGTTTTCTATTGTTATGAAGTAATAAACTGACCCCTCCATGATTAATACATCTCTTGCGCGAGATGTCCCTGGACATAAAGAGGGGGTCTATACCTATTGCTTAAAGTACGCAAGTGTGTAGACCAGACACACCTTTAATATTTTGTATACATAATCCCAAATTATTTCTGAATAAAATGGTCTGAAATGAAAAATCTTTTTTCATACTTAAAATTAGCCCCACCCAATCTTACGTCAGTTCTTATTCACAACACAAATACTCATTTCTAACCAATTACTTTGTTATATACTATAAGTTCCGTTTAATTTCTAGCACCTGTAAAGGGGATACATACAAATACATTCAAATATTTTAGCGTAAAAGCATATTTTAAACTTTTTTTAGATTCTCTGTATTTGAAGTGGGATATCAATATGAGGGATCAGTTTTCTATTGTTATCAAGTAATAAACTGAACCCTCCAATGAATAATGGATTATTCATATGCTAGAATATTACCCGTATAATGGTATTTTAAATTTTAATAGTATATTCCATACGTGTATATTTTGGATAGTATCAAGATTTACAGTTTTGATGTATTTCTTATTTATTCAATTATTGTAAACCTGTCGACTCGTCACCAAGCGTTAGTCGGGTGAAGGAGTATGGACAAGGACGGTGAGTCCCTCTTGGCTAATATTTCTGACATTTGTTTTTCGTTTCTCAAATCTCAAACAAAAGTACATATTTCGATAACCAAACTGTTATGTATCCAGCAAATTCATGCTTACATAATTTGCCATACAACATTCAATGTAATACTTATGTACTTGTAAAATCTAGTGCATTTCTCAACAAAAGTATTCTCCTTAGGAATTTTCAAATATCCCTTTTTACTATTAATCACATTAACCCCTGCCCACCCTATAGTATCACATTATTACAAAATTTAAACATTTACTTAGAATAAAAAATAGTTCTAAGTAAAATTTGATTTTCTTTTAAAACTGTCTTTCTTTTACTCAGAGCAGCCGCTTAGTTCGCTTGTGCGTCGCGCCGGATCTTCTTTTACTTCTCATGAAAGTACATTTTTTATTATATTATATAATTGAAGTATTTTGAATCATAACCCATTTATACAGAACTAATTCTTCATTTTCATTCAAATGGTTTTTCGGACGATTGAAATCCTTCTTGTTATTTGTGTTGTAAACACGACGTTTCGGCCGATCCATTATTCAGCCTTCTTCAGGTGTAACATCCGATGTGATGGGTTAAACAGAAGTTATGCCTAAAGGGGGATAACTCTTATAGCACATGGCTCGGGAGTTTCTGTGTCTTTGTCTTGTCGGGTTTAGGTTTGACAGAGAACGATGTTGGAAGACTATTTTCGATTTTATCCAATGATTTTTATTCAGACACGTAGCAGAGTCAAAATTTGAATTCACTTTTTTAGTTAATATTTAATGAAAATAATACATTGAAAATTAGAATCTAACCATCTGAGGTAACAGCACCCTCATGGAAAGGCAGGAGCTCTGAAATGTACACATTGCTCGTTTCTCTATCAACCAACCATGCTGTTAGCTAACCATCTGAGCTAACAGCACCTTCATGGAAAAGCAGGAGCTCTGAAACTTACACATTGTTCGCTTCTCTATTTTCACAATCGTTTTTACTTTTCTATGTTTACGGGTATTAAGTGTTATTTCCTGATTGATTATGCCTGAAAAGTACATTTAGTACGCTAAGATATTTGAATGTATAATGTATTTGTATGTATTCTCTTTGCATTTGTAATCAGAAAAAGATATATAAAACGCTAAACAACAAACATTGAATTAACTTATTATTATTGTAAATTGCATTAGATTTATATATTTTGATTCTATTTCGTTTTAAATCCCGTCTAGGTAGTCATTTTTGCTTTTAAAAACGAAATGCAGCCGAAATGTGCAGGTTTGAAATATTGGCGGCCGAGTTGACCGCGGTCGACTTGTCCAGGTCCGAAGTGTCCGGGCCGACTTGTCCACGGTCGATTTGTCCTAGATTCGCATGGGTGTATAGGAACTATTTGGTTAAGGGGGAGAGGGTTTGATTTGATGGAAATTTTACACAGATAAAAATCTAATTTCCAATTTAAAAAAAAAGTATTTTTATCAATCAACGGTACACATACAAATCACACAACATGCAAATTGAAAGATATATTGGTTTCTGCCTTAGCAGCAAAAATATCATTTGCCCAAATTTTCTGTGACGAGGGTGCCGACCGCGAGATCGAAACGGAAACCTCAGCCCAACCACAGCCGAAGAGACTTCGTGTGGCAGCGCTGTTGGAACATCCGGGCTTCCCACTCATGTTTTGCTGCGCCAGACACTTCGCATACTGGCACTTGAATCATTCCTTAGCATCATATAAGTGGCCGATTATGAGGAGTGGGAACAATTCGTTTTTGGATGCGGTCAGAAGAACGTCGTTGGTGTAGAGTGATTCGAGAGAAAACAGTGCGTTTTCCGGTGTCGTGCTGAATATGAATAACATTCTTCAGCAATCCAGAAATTCATTTGTATTGCCTTAAACTCTTGAAGACATACAAGTTTGAACATCAGTGGCGATTCTACGGGGGGAGTGGCAGAAGGGGCCATGCCCCCCCCCCCAAAAAAAAAGAATTTGGCTGGACCCTAGCCCCCCCCCCACATACACACTTGCATACGCTTTAATGTAGGGGTGTAGCTGATATATGATTGATTATCTCAGATTTTCGAGAAAAATAATATGCCGTAAAAATATAATAATTTTGAACATGGCAGCTTTGAAATCGAAGAAATATATCATGTTAACTCCCTTTGTTTTTGTTTTGAGAATAACTTCCCTTGTCGTCAGACAGCTTGGGGTTGTGAATTAGCGCCCAACTATATGAAAATTGTTTGACTTATTTTATTCAATTTAGTAAAGTATTATATTATATTTTAAAAATCATTCATATAAGTTGTGTATATCAATGTGGTGAAGTATAAAAATGAAGTTTTCTCGTCACATACATTTCGAGTTCCCCCCACTTTCTAAGAACTTGGCCACTGTTGAACATATTACCATTTATGAGTTCAATCAAGTACACCTCTACACCATCCAACCAGTAAATATACAGAGTTTCCTTTGTGAAATATATATTAAACTAAATTTAGAAGTCAATTAAAAATTATCTTTCCATATTATTAAATAGAAGAAACTTTACAGAAAATCTAATATATCACAGACTTTTAAGAAAATAGAGACTTACTAATTTTGAATAAATAAGAAAGTGTTGAAGTAACGCAGACATTTTTTAAATGTGATCGAATGAGTAAAAACAATAAAATATTTTAATAATTTCAAAAGTTCATAATTATACAATATTCAATAAATTATGAAATAATGTCAAGTGAGATCATCAGTGTTTGAAAAATGAAAAACAAATTTATATCTTCACTCATTTTTATTATATATTTATTCTCTGAAAACAAAAACATGCTTTTTTTGTGGCTTCAAAATTCCTATCTACGTAAATTATTCAATCATAAATTAATTCTTTGTTTGGTTTAACTTTTATTATCCATTAATTTTACCAATTCTACATAAACCATTTGATTTTACCAATTCTACATAAACCATTTGATTTTACCAATTCTACATAAACCATTTGATTATCTCTTTTCGTGTCCGGCAATCTTAATCGCAAATTAAAACATTTTATTAGCCTTTCATAAAAGAATATGTGCACATCTACATTTTTAATCGTAAGTTATTTTTTAAAAGTATCGCTAACGTCATTTCTCTGCATATTTGACCTTTATCAAAATACCTTTTTGTTATGACAATCATTTTCGTCTGTAGACGAAAATATTGCAGTGCAAGGGAAACAACTGATGTACGCTTCCTCCGTTCCATCCTAGTTCCTAGTTCCATTTTAAGCACACGGAGAGTGCCTCGCATTCCAATTACATTATTTAAACTAAATTATATATCTAACTTTCTATCCGTTTATCGGCCTGTCTATTTTATTTATCTTTCCAAATATATATCTGTCTTACTATCTATCTATTTATTTGTATATCTATTCTTCTGCATCTTCCCAGGGCACATATTGGTACACTTGAACATATTACCATTTATGAGGTCAATCAAGAACACTTCTTCACCATCCAAATAGAAAAAGTCTGTTATGCCAGTAATGTCAAGGGAGGTAATCGGTGTCTATAACTTTGAAAAAGAAAAAGAAATTCATATCTTCACTCATTTTTATTATATATTTAATCTCTGAAAATAAAAACATGCTGAATGAAAATGGAAAGTGTTGAGAAAAAATGTTCATATTAGAACAAATATTAATAGAAAAGAAACACTAAGCGATGCTTGCTTGATAGATTGATTTGATGGGTCATTTAATGCCGAAATCAATTTAAAATATTTTTAAAATAGACTCTTGCGACTTTGGCGAAAGGTTATTTTTTTTTAAATAGAGTCTTGCGACTTTGGTGAAACATTATTTTTTTTAAATAGAGTCTTGCGACTTTGGTGAAAGAATATTTTTCTTTTTTTAATAGAGTCTTGCAACTTTAGTGAAAGATTACTTTTCCGTAACTAGAGTCTTGCGACTTTGGTGAAAGGTTATTTTTCTTTTTTTTAATAGAGTCTTGCGACTTTGGTGAAAGGTTGTTTTTTTTTAAATAGAGTCTTGCAGACTTTGGTGAAATGTGTTTTTTTCTTGTTTAACTAGAGTCTTGCGACTTTGGTAAAAGGTTATTTTTTTTTAAATAGAGGCTTGCGACTTTGGTGAAAAAACAGGTGGCTCCTGTTTGGGGGTTCTTACCCCATCTGCAGGGATGTAGTCGCGTATTCTAGGCCCCAGCCAACAGGGACCCAAAAAGATGCTGAAATATATAGAGTAAGTAAAATATTTACATTTTCCAGTCAATATATAATTTCAAAACTTTAGTATCAGTGTTTAAATGGTGAGTTTTATATACTTGAATATACTTGAAATAGGCTTTTTTTGACAGCTGGCTTAATGACGCAATTAACTTGCGCCATTAAGCCAGCTTCAGTGTATTTGGGCTGGGTTTGAACTAATAAGAATAATGGTAGTTAAATTTGGTATTTCCAATATCAGAACAAAGATTATTTTTTTAAATATTGATATTCTCGGATGTGACTGTCTTTTCACTTAGGCTGTTCCATGCGTTTGCCACTCTTGCTGGGAGGACATTTTTTTCTAACATCAGTGGAGGTCTGAATTTGTAGTTTATGGCTGTGTCCTCTGGTTTTACTGCACATAGATGAAGTCAGCATTTTCTTATTAGGGCATTTTGAGCAATGAACGTCAGTATCCACTCTATGTATGTTGTTCCGGATTCTATAGACCTCTAGTAGGTCAGCAGGTTTTCTTCTGTATTCAAGGGTTTCTAGATTAATTTGTTTTAATCTTTCAGTGTAGGATATATTTCCCAATCTTGGAATGATCTTGGTGGCTCTCCTCTGAACTCTCTCTATGTCATCTGAGTTGTACTTCAGGTTAGGAGACCATATGCAGGAAGCAAAATCCAGTTCGAGACGTACCAGAGACTTGTACAGCAGTTGGAAGCTCTCCTCATCGATGAATTTAAATGAGTGTCTTATGTAGCCGAGTGTTTTATTTGCTGTATTCACTTTGTTTTGAATATGTGCAGTGAAGTTAAGTGAGTTGTCTATATAATCACCAAGATCTTTCTCCACTGTAGTTTCCTTCAGTGTGTGTTGTGTTCTATCATCTTTAATCACGGTGTAGTTCCTTTTTTTTGCTGTTTCTACCTAGGTGCATGACCTAGCATTTGTCAGGAGGAAATTTCAATTTGTGAATATATAAGTGTAACAGAAAAGTGTATATATTTGTAGAGGAGAGAAATTATTTATCTGACACCATGAGGATAAATGATTGTATATAATGTTTCCTAGCTACAATTAAAGTTATGGCCTGATGTTAGGTCGGGATGAGCAATATGCCTATTCGTCAGTAAGAGGTTGTAAGTAAGTCAATGTGTCTATGTCCCTATGGAGCGAAACGTGTGTCGCTCACTTGTACTAGTGTGTATGTAAGTTAAACCGTTAGCATGTCGCTAGAAGTGGGACAGTAGTCAGTGCGATACATGAATGATTGGACAGTGGTGAAGGAAAGGGCAATAAGGAAATGGGGTGAATAGGAAAAGGAAGGGAATGCTGAAATTGGCATACGGACGAATAGATAAAAATATAAGAAATGGTATGAATGAAAATACGAAAATGCAAAAGTATAAAATATATAATAAAAAATGTATTATACATGAAATATCCAAAAGGGAAGTAATGCTATGGTTTGTGAAGATTCATACTTAGAGTTCAGAAAATAGTTAAAAGAAGTGGTGATATTTTAAGTACTTGCCTCAGTGTGTTGGTGTATGATTTTGTGCGGCCATGTTAGAGTGTATGAGTGTGTGTGTGTGTGTGTGTGTGTGTGTGTGTGTGTGTGTGTGTGAGAATCAGCAGTATCTCCGATGGGGAGTCAGGAGATCAAGTGTCCATGCTGTTCTCAAGATGGTGTAAAAACATTTGCTTGTATCGCGAAATGCGGTTCTGATTGGTTAGAAAATCCTGGAGCCTAGTGTCGATAGCTGGATGATTGATATGATCTTATCTTGGTAGATTTAGGAGGGAATCCTGCGGAGCCTATTTTGGGGATATTTTCCTAAGGCTTCTAAACTGAGAGATCTATGGAAGGTCATAATATGGTGTGAATGTTTGGAGGTGAGCAACCGACATAAGCATTTATAATTTAAAAAGTTTTGTATCAGTGTTTAAATGGTGAGTTTCCATAACATTTGATTGTTCTAAATGAAAATTAATGTATTGAAAACACATGCAGAAAATAATAATTATCTACAAAACAGAACTCGAAAAATCTTTAATTCTTTACATTTTCTTTTTTTATAGGCCTAACATTTCACCATACTGATATTTTAAGTATACTTTTAAACTCTGTAAGTCGCATCTATCTCATATTTTTACACTTCACGTCAAAAAGCTGTGCAGCTCTAGAAACACTGAGTTCAACTGACCGTACCCCCTGTGGAGATGTGGCGGGGTTACGGACACAAATCTTAGCCTTGGACAGCTAGTCCTGGTCTCTCTCCCTCCCCTTGGGTTTTCCAACTCTATTTATCAATATGCCCATTTTAACGTGTGATCTATTTGTGACATTAAAACATTAGATTATTTTTTTGTTTGCGCCAGTAAATTCTTTAGCCAGATCTGCCGACATTTTATCGTTATTCTAAATTCTTGTACAGCGTTCCATAATCAGGATTCAGTCTGTAATTTTTTTGTTGTTATTTTAACAAAACATAACCTTCATTTTAATAACATTCCTTACTTTTCAATTTCAACCAAATAAAACAATTCATGTTCATCCTAATTCCTGGCCTAACAAACACATTTTATATACACTGCATGATTTTGAACATACGCATTTAAACTTATTCTATCTATCTATCTATCTATCTATATATCTATCTATAGGGGTCATATTGCTACAGCTGATTACTGCATTTTCTTTTAATGTCTAATTTTTAATTCAAACAAAAAAAGTAGGCTAAAAGATCAGCAGAACAAAGACAAAAGTAATGTTCAACGATAAATTCAAACATAGGCAATAATATATGAGAGGGGGATTCCAAAATGTGATAAGCGTAAAAAAAAAATGTGTTTAATTAAATTAAAAATAAAATTCTGGATTTTAATTTTTCATCTTATAGATTGCATATAAGAAAAGGTTGCAACAAGAAAAAAAATTCAAATCCAGAATTTGATTTTTAATTTAATTAAATACTTTTTAAATGGCGCTTATTTTCTTTGTACACTTCCATAAACATTGCCAGACAATCTTTGCAATAATGCACTGTGGGAACAGCAATTTTGAATGGCTAAAAGTGGCTAGATCTGTGAAGAAATTGCTAAAATTGGGTAGATTTCATTTCTAATGTTAATGACTATTTTCTTGTGTTTTCTTTAAGGTTTTGTGGTGGAGAATGTAGATTTACACAAAAATACAAATTGACACATTTCACAAGAATATTGGTTCTCGCTAATGTGTTTTCAAGCGATTCTAAAGTCTATGAAAATGTTGATCCACACACGTCTCAAGAATTTACTTTCTTTACCAGTTTGTGTTTGCATGTAGAATTTTCAATGTGAAATCTTTGAAAATCCAGATGTTGTGAACATCTGCTCATGAGTGACCAGCCATTTCACAACTGTATTTCTCTCCAGTGTGTTTGCATATGTAGTTTTAAATGATGACTTTGTGAAAATACCAGCCCACACACTTCACAAGAATATGGTTTCTCTCCAGTGTGTTTTCGAATGTGTACTTTTAAATCTGAGCTATTAGAATATGCTGAACCACACACTTCACAAGAATATGGTTTCTCTCCAGTGTGCGTTTCCATGTGTTTTTTTAACGATGAATTCTGTGAAAGAGCCCGCCCACACACTCCACATGAATATGGTTTCTCTCCAGTGTGCATTTGCATGTGGCTTTTTAATTTAGAATTCTCGGAAAATGCTGATCCACACACTTCATAAGAATATGGTTTCTCTCCAGTGTGTGTTCGCATGTGTTTTTTAAAGATGAATTCTCAGAAAATGCGGAACTACACACTTCACAACTATATGTTTTTTCTCCAGTATGTGTTCGCATGTGTCTTTTTAAAGATGAACTCTCGTGAACTGCTGAACCGCACACTTCACATCAGATGAATCAAATTGGTTTCCACTTCAGCCAATATCTGTGAATAAAAAAGATTATTAAAGAAATTATTTGAAACTATGAAAATTACAGGGTGCATAGGACATTACCAAGATATTGCTACCTTCAAACTAATTTATATGCCTTTATTTTTTCAGATACATCTTGGCAGATTATAATTTAACTCAAGAAATGAAAAGACATGTTGTTACTGTTGCCTTAAGTCAGGTCTCCAGACTAACTTTTTTAACTAACGCCCAGAACCGTCCCGGAACCGTCCCGAAAAACAATTTTAACCGAAGGAAATGTAAACAGTCCCAAATTCAAAATGTTGTTTCTTTACTTTGTTATTATCATATATAGTTGTTAGTTGTTAGTAGCATAATAAAAAAACATTAAAAACTTTTTTTATAAAATCACTTACATCTCGGAGGCGTCCCGGGAAAGTTATCTGTTCCCCCCGAACACATGTTTACCATCCCTGGGACGACAGGACGATTTTAATTTCGAGCACTGCTACTGACGATTTTGGATGTCTGATTTAAACAAATTTTAAATCGGACATAGAGGGCTCGGACACATTTGGCAATCCTGCCACCAGTCCACCACTTTTTTATTGAAGAAGAAGAAGAATTACGCTAAGATGACAGTTACTGATTGACTGTAACATTTAAAGTCTAATAATCACTATAAATGCCAAAACCTAGTTTTACGAAGAATAGTTAGATTGAAAGCACAAAAAATACTTTTTATTTTTCCGGAAGAAAGTATCTTAGTAACTTCGAAGATATGTTAGTTTAAAAAAAACCCATTCTTTATCAAATGTAAGTAACTTCAAACAAAACCGGTGTTGAGGCAAAATGTGTCCGTTTTCAATTCAACAATTTTTAGGGTGCCTGATGTAACCTTGATCCAAGAAAACCAACAAATATTTTGTTGGTATGGCTAATGACAGTTTAGATATAAAATACCTTACTCATTTACCAAAGAAAGAGATAACTAGCATTCCAAGAGAAATTATGAATCACCGCCACCCATATATGCTGCGTTGGTGGTGATCAATTAAAACGTTGGGCTGCGATCACTAAAAAATGTTTGAATTTTCAAAAAACAAGCAGGCACAAACTAGTGACCAATTTAGCATAAGCTTACATTGAAAACTGAACCCACCACAAAAACTCTATTTTGGAGTGGAATTTTCAAAAAAGCAAAAAAAGCATTTTCCCTACCAATTGAGGGGAGTGTGCGTACAAAATTTAAAGTTTCTACTACGAACTGTTAGAGCTGGGCGAAGTCCGGATACATAGATAGATAAATTTGAACCCCCCTCTCTAAAACCCAACTTTAGAGGGGAAATTTTCACAAAAAAAAAGCATGTTCCCTACTCATTGAGGGGAGTGTGTATACAAACTTTCAAGTTTCTACTATGAACGGTTAGGGCTGGGCGTAGTCCGGATACATAGATAGATAGATAGATAGATACATATAAATTTTTGAACACATGAATAACCTAAACATTTGTAGCAGTGATTAATGAGATTTGTCTTTCTCGAGAAAGATGACATAGATAGTATACCTGTAGAAGATATAGTCATGGTATTGCCTAGCCTTTCAAAAGTTGGTGGGACTCAACATACCTCTAATCAGTATATATTTGATATTGAGTTGTTGGTATGAATAGAGACATTCTCAAGAGCACCTTACCAAAAAAGTAGGCTTAAAGATGAACAGAACAAAGACAAA
>VCCN01002415.1:153132-197962 GCA_006491835.1 Architeuthis dux
TGAACTAACGAAGATCAGATGGTAGGCAGAAGTCTTTTAGGCTAAAGTCAGAACGTGAGACTGGAGAAGCCAACAAAGTGTTAAGGCGAGTGTGTCTCGGAGTGAATGGCAGACGACACTTGTTTTTTTGAGATAATTAAGAAGAATATCTCAAGATTGAGGTTGAATAAAAGAAAGCTTTTTTTCAGGAATTTATTTGTACATTTTTTTTCTGATTAACAAAGTTTTTTAAAAAATTAATTTATTCAGTACGGGATAAAAACGGTGAAGGGCGAAATTTGTCTCTAAGGCATAAAGATCCATTATCTGAGGGAATAGCCAATTTAAATGTTTTTCATCTAAATCTAGATGTTTTGGTTGTGTTCAGATGTCTGAAATTGCTATTTAGATGTTAGATGTAAATCTAGATGTTTTTAACCAACAAATAAGCCAGGTATGATATTCTCTCTGTCAGTGTTGCCGATTTAGCGCGTTTCGCGCTAGATTCAGCGCGTTTCTTGTTTTGGCAGTGCAAAAAGCGCTAAATTAGGGCGTTTGCGCCTAAAACGTTCAGGCAGTTTGGGGCCATTTTCTGGCTATTCTTGACCATTTCCAGTGGCTTTTGGCCATTTAAAAAAAAATTCGCGCTTTTTGACAGTCAAACTAGTTTGAGTTGACAACACTGCTCTCTGTCCTTCATGAGAACCAGGTCTTGATACTTTTATTTATATAAAGTTATAAAGTTAATTGTCCTTCATAAACCACCACTCAAGTTCCTTCAGATAATATCAGAAGAGTTCAAACGGTCATATAAGGCTACCAGTCAAATATTTCTCAAATATTCTTTATTAAAGGATTTTCAAATATCATTTTAAATCCTATTTTTAATAAGATAAATAAATTTGCCTTTATTATTTTAAAAATGATTCCTCTTAGATGTTTTTATTCAAATGACAAATAATTTATCTAATTCTTTCTTATGCAAACATTGTCAGAAGTTCTGGGATGACATATTGTTATTGTTCCACAGATTATTCAGTCAAGTATCCTCATCTTTGTTGTTTTCATACTTTCATTTCAGCAGGTGCGTTATAGTTTTGTGTATTGAGTCAAACCAAAGAAACCGCCATTTGGTAAATCCGTTTGAAGACATGTGTCCTTTTTTTAAAAGATTTCACTCAATTTATCAATACTTTAAATGCTAACGAGGTAGGGCTAAGTTTTAAGGTAACCAATGGAGTCAGTTAGAATTATACCTAATTAATTTAATCCACTTCGTAACATATTAAAGCTCCAATTCATAGCTGGGAATTTATTTATAGTAACATTTAAAATCAAATTTCACAGTTGTAAAAAAAGAATTGCGTCCGTTTTTCTTGAAACAGTGGATCAGCCGTCTGCTTCAGTCATTTTAAAACAAACTCTTGAAAGAAATGGATACCCGCCCCATTCTATGACCAGGAAAGGAACAGCTGTTACTACTGCTGCTAATGCTAATATTACCTTTCCTAGACCACCTCCACCTCCTATGATTCTCTTACCCTACCAAAAAGTGATTGGTGAACTCAAATTCAAAAAGTATGTAAATAATACAACATCAAGGTCATTTTCAAACGCACACACATACTCCAAGTTCTGCTAAATAAGGTTTCCCTTACTCGTGACCCCAAATTGGCGAACAACTGTGTTTACGTCATCCCATGTAAATGTGGTATTATCTATACCGGAGCAACGTGCGGATTTCAACACGATGTGGCTTCCACTTCTCAACAGACCTAAACCCGACAAGACAAAGACACAGGTGGCGGTGATTCATAATTTCCCTTGGAATGCTAATTTTTCTTGTTTTTAATTAAGGACAAATGATAATCTATTTTTAAGTATCCTGTTACAAATAGGACTGATTTGACTCTGAATACATACTTCACAAACCTTGCATATCATTTCAATATCAGCTTCCAGCAAGAGCCTTCATCAGTTAATTTTTAATTAACAAGGCTTAATTACCTTGGAATATTTATTGATGAATTTCTGCTGAAACAAAAACTGTTTAGATAACATTTCAATCGATATGATGAAGTAAATATTAGCATCACTTTTAGCCACTATTAGATATTTATTTTAATTATTGCGATAATGATCTAGCTACTTTTAGCCACTATTAGATATTTATTTTAATTATTGTGATAATGATCTAGCTGCTTTTAGCCACCTTTAGCTATTTATTTTCATATTAATCTAGCAACGTGTAGCCACTATTAGCTATTTTTAGCCATCAATTCTTTTCTGTCCGACTTTGACAGATTTGGAGCTAGATTGACCGACATTGTCCGCGTTTTGGAAAACTCGTGGTTGTTTTTTAGAAAACTAATCTGACAACCCTGTTTACAATCAAACTTGGTGGATATTTTAACAGAAGCAGCGAAATGATGTCCAACACCATTTAACGGTTTCCTTTGTTTTACAATCAAACGACATATCCGCAACAAAATTTGATGTTGTTTTTTCGTTTCTTTGAATCATTCCTTATTTCTGTGATTCTTTTCAATTCAATATTATTGTTCTAAATTGAACAAACAATACAGAAATCGTCTAGATTCACTGAGAAACAGTATTCGAGAACACTCGTTAGAAAAAAGGCCATTGTTTCGTAAATTACATTTTCGGTGATTTCAACCATTGTCTATTTCTGCTACGGAGGACCAATCGCGTGAAAATCTTTTTTTTTCTTTAGAAACTGGTTTCTTGTTTGCAAAGATTTTTTTTTAATAATACAAAAAGACCAATCGCGTAAATTTTATTTTTTTAAAGAATTTTAATAACAATGTTTACTCACCTTAGTTGTGGTCATTTCTGAATTCAAAGGTTTTTAATTTGTTTTGCTAAAAAAATAAATAAAAACCTTTTAAATTCAGAAATGACCCCAACTAAGGTGAGTAAACATGTTATTAAAAAAACAATTAAATTAAAAATCTTTAAATTCAGAAATGACCACAACTAAGGTGAGAGAGTAAACAATAAACATTGTTACTAAAATTCTTTGAGATCTTTACGCGATTGGTCTTTGTATTATTAAAAAGAAATCTTTGAAAACAAGAAAACAGTTTCTAAAAAAAAGATTCTCCACACTACAGAAACCAGTTTCTAAAGCAGGAGATGTTTACGTGGATGGTCCTCCGTAGCAGAAATAGACTGGTTGAAATCACTGAAAATGTAACGGTTTCCCTTTTTACGAAACATAGCCGAAAAAAACCTTCTTTTCGAACAAAACAGCTTGGTGGATGACTGGAGAACAGTTACTTCACCTTTCATCAAGTGGAGATTGTGAAGCAGAGACACATAATTAGTGTCACCGATTGACAATGTTTCAAACGTTTTAAATTCGAAAAAGAAAGAAGGAATTCATTATTAAGCCAACTTTCTCCACTTTTTTTTCTCTTTAACTTCACATCTGGAAGGTAAGTTGAACAATCACTGGCCATTGTTTCGAAAAAAGGGGAGACTATTACATTTTCGGTGATTTCAACCATTGCCTATTTCTGCTACGGCGGACCAATCGCATAACAATCTGTTTTCTTTCTTTAGAAACTGGTTTCTTGTTTGCAAAGATATTTTTTTTAAATAATACAAAGACCAATCGCGTAAACTTTTTTTTTTAATAACAATGGTTACTCACCTGCTTAGTTGAATTCATTTCTGAATTTAAAGGTTTTTAATTTAATTTCTTTTTAAATTACACAAGTAATTACGTAGTTTTTTTTTGGGGGGGGTTCCCGCGAAATAGTCGATTTTAATCATTTATCAAATTAAAACTACGTATTGTTGTTTTGTTTTTTTTCGCGAAAAAGGCGACTGAACTTTGAAAATGATTGCTGAATTTAAATTGAATTTACGAAACGGCACGAATACAGACGTGATTAGTCCCCCGTAGCAGAAATAGACAATGGTTAAAATCACCGAAAATATAATTGTCTCCCTTTTTACAAAACATGACCGAATCACTTTTTCTCCAATTTTGGTTAAGATTCTGGATAGAATATAGCGAAGATTGGGATACAGTTGACGTGACATCATATAGACATGCAATCTGTCGAAAATTTATGAAACGGGGGAAAAACAATAACAATTTAATTTATTCAAAGCAGTAACAATATAATTTATGATTTTTGGGAAATGACAACGTGGAGACTCAGAATAATTTGCAAGAAATTTATTTAATACCTTAACATGTTTCGACGTATTATGTCGTTTTCAAAAGGAACCTCCACACACACTTCACAGGCCCAAATCTACACATAATCCCCAAAACACAACCTTACACACGCATACTCACATACACAGCTCACCCTCACACAATATTAACAAACCACCTAGACACACACATACATTTCTCAACACACGCACACACACCTACAAAGCCCTCATCCTCACATCATCATCAAACCACACACACACACATAAAGCAAACACCTTTCACTAACAACACTTAACACCCATACATAGACACACACACACACACCCCTAGCCCCAACTGATAACATAGTGACAAAAGACACAAAATAGACATAAACAAACCCCCAAGCAGAGGTCAGCTAACAGCTGGATACCACCAGCCAAAAACCTGACACCCGAGGTCAAAGACATTAAGCATTTACAAAACCTACACACATACACACACACACACACACACACACACACACACACACACACAGAGAAAATCTCCATTCAAACAAATGCCTCGACTAGATTGAGTCATCAATACACGTTCTCTTCATTTTCCTTTTGAAAACGACATAATACGTCGAAACATGTTAAGGTATTAAATAAATTTCTTGCAAATTAATCTGAGTCTCAACATTGTCATTTCCCAAAAATCATTATGTCGGATAACCTTTATCCTTTCATACACAATATAATTTATGTATTTACTTCTGTTTTTCTTTCATGAGTTCTCTTATTTCTTTTTATTTGTGTGCCGTTTTTAGCATCGGGTGAGCAAGGGTGTGAAACTTTACAATCGGTACCACCTTCCCCATATTATTTTGTGTCAGATTCTGTTTAGCAAACCAGTGTATTTTTGAAGAAAAATGTATTTTCCCATGTAGTTTGATCTGCTTTGAAAAAAAATGACTGAATCTAGATATGAATAAAATGTACAAAAATGAAAAGAATTTCAAGTGTGTAAACGACATCTAATTTAAAAAAAAATCTTTTCACAGATCAAAAGCCTGAATGATAATTGATCTAATAAAACTAAAAGATTTCCAAAAAGAACATTATTTTACTTAATTTTCCTGATTTTTTAATCCCAAAGTAAGAGTTCTGTGCCAGCAGTTCCTGGATATTATTCTCAAAAAGGTAAACATAATTAGTATCTCCAGGGATATATCTGTAAAATGTGTAAAAATCAATGAATGCATCATTATATAAAATAGATAAATCGTGAAACTAATAAAAGGTGGGGTAGGAATCATATGAAAAAAAATTGTTCTCCAAAATTTGGAATGGAAAATTATTTTTTTTAAACTCGCCATTTAATAAATAAGTATCGAAAATTTTATTAAAATCGAATAATATGCTGATTTTTGCCAAATTTTTAAAAACTTCCCACGTGCCGATTTCACGCTGAAATCTTTGTTCATACCTATAATATATACTGCTAAACTGGACTCTTATTTTGTGTTCATAGCTGTAATTCAAAATGTACGTCTAATGCAAAACTGGAAACTTATTGAACCATTGTAGCCACAATCACTGACCCGACACAAAACATGTTGGCTAGGTATTCTTCCCTTTTCACTCGTCTGTCCGTACATTTCAGTGCTCCTGGTCACATTTTGTTAAATAGAGCCTTGAAAATTTACATGTGTCTTACAGTAACCACCTTCAAAAAGCGGGTATTCCATTTTTTTTCACTTGTTTTTAGGGGGTTGCTTGATTTACAATTTAATTCATTGTGAAATGAACACATATTTCGCCACTGCTGTGACGTATAGCATTATGATGTTTAGGTGGGAAAGCTTGAAAGAAAGAAAGTGAGAGTAATTGCATAGAGACAGACACAAAATGAGGGTCCAGTTTAGCATTACGTGTACATTGTAAACCTTCACAATGTGTAAAAACTGTGAACTGACAAGCAACACACACTTTCATAGATGCGTAAGGATGGACACAAAATAAGAGTTCATTTTAGCATTATGTTTAAGTTGTAAATAAAACATCTGCTGTAAGTAGGCGTAAAGTAAGTGTCTAGTTTTGCATCATATGTGCATTGTAAATTGAATCCCCACTTTAGAACCAATTCACTCGCTTCCAATTCAAAACTTAATTTTTCTCAAAATTAAAAGATTTCTGGAAGACATACATAGGAGAAATACAGGCCATATTTTGAAAAGGGAGACCATTACATTTTCGGTGATTTTCCAGCCCACCTCAGTCAGGGTCAATATCCAGTTTCTGGTATAACTTTGTTGTCGTCGATATACTGTGGGGATCAAATCTGTGATCTCCGCCCACAGCCGCCTAAATATCCAACAATAAATCAGTAGTGGGCACAGCTTTAGCCACACAAATTCAGCTTGACTCAGCTTTTGAAGAAATAAAAGGCGATCGTTTTTCATCTATCGCTTACCTCTCCATAAAGTAAATAGTAAGACCTTTAAAAAATTAGTTTTTCTCAAAAGTGACAAATTTCCAGAGGTAACGGAGATCTTATGGATTAAAAGCACAAAAAATTACATTCAAAAAATGTTTTTTTCTATTTTCTATCAAATATTCGACTCAAAGATTGTCGGTGAGATAAAATATATAACAACCGTTTCAGTACTTTGCACAGAGGTAAGCAATAAATAAAAAACGATTGTCTTTTATTTCTTCAAAGTCAAGCTGAATGTGTGTACATTCATAAAATATAACTGCAGACTTTCCAAGCGTGGTCATTCGAACCCAATAAGGACGCCATCGAAGAGGTAAATAGCAGCTGGGCCTGGGAGCACGGGGCCAGTTCCCCTGTTAAGAACAGTCTGTCGGCTCTCGTTACCTATCTCCCACCCTTCCTTCTTCACCACGGCACAATGTATCTTATGAAATAAAAATATATCCTCATATTTTTATAAACAAGTTTCGAGTCTTCCTTTTTCTCCAAGTTCAGAGGACCAAGAGGGCTATACAACACTGGGACAGTGGCGGAAAAAGTTAGTCTGAAGCCCCGGTTGGTAGGCCAAAGTGGACCTGAAGAACATCTGACATGGGCCCTGCTGAGCAGAGTTGCCCAGAACTGAGTCCACTAGTGTGGGGCAGTTAAGGCCCTATGCTCCACAAGGGTTCCACGGAAATGAACAATAAACAAACAGTTTGAAAAATGAAGTACATTTTATGTTAAATAATATACAAAAATAATTTGTACACTATTGAAACAAAAGACAACTTAAACTAGCATTCCAAGGGAAATTATGAGTCACCGCCACCCATATAGGCTGTGTTGGGGGTGATCAAGGAATAAGTTACTTCTCTCGCCTTTTGTTGGGCTGTGATCACTAAAAAAAGGTCTGAATTTTCAAAAAACAAGCAGGCACAAACTAGTGACCAATTTAGCATAAACTTACATTGCATATTGAACACCCCTCTGAAAACCTATTCAAGGGGGAATTTTCAAAAAACAAAAAAACAAATATTTCCCCTACTCATTAATGGGAGTGTGTGTGCAAAATTTCAAGTTTCTACTATGAATGATTAGGGCTGGGCAATGTCTGGATACATAGATAGATATAAATGTGTGAACTAAATCTAGCAACAGTATTTAAACCGGTCTGGGTAGTGGTGATTAATTATGATAGATATTAACTGGTTATATTCTTGTAGTGTTGAATATATCATGAAATTTTATCTTTTTTTCAATAATGTTAAAAGTTCTTCCCTTTTGAAACCAATAACAACATTTGATATATTTTATTTCTTACAGGAGTCTGTCTCCTTTGCAAAAAAACAGATAAATTGCGAGTGAGTACTGACAGATTTCCCACTCTTTATTGTTTTACTTGTTAAATCCTTTTCTGAGCATACTTTTCTTGTAAATCTACAATGTTGCTGATTGCTTGACAGAAAAAACTACTCTAAATTTAATTTAAATTTTAAATTTAAATGTAAATAGTAACATCAGAAAAATATTCCTTAATTTGATTGACAAGCATTTCCCTAACGACAAAACAATATATGATATTCAACAGAATCACCCTTTAAATAAGCTACTCCTATACTGAAAACATGGCTAAAATCATTAAAAAACACAACAATAAATTCCTCATGAATTAAACAACACACTTAACTGTACATGCAGAAACATTGAGACTTGCACTATAAAATTCAAACGTAACACACTGAGAGTGGTATACATGGCAGCCGAAAGCTCAATAGAAAAACCCAACGACAAAAGATTTTACTTAGAATCTACTAATTCAAAATTTAAGATTAGATTTAACAACCACATTAAGTCATTCAAACATATAAAATA
This sequence comes from Architeuthis dux, assembly GCA_006491835.1. Lineage (NCBI taxonomy): Eukaryota > Metazoa > Mollusca > Cephalopoda > Oegopsida > Architeuthidae > Architeuthis > Architeuthis dux. The sequence continues at coordinate 161,621 of VCCN01002415.1, forward strand.
CAGTAATAACACCACACTATCCAAATATATCTGGAAACTAAAAAATGAAAATATGCGGCCCTCCAATAAATGGGAATTTATTACTTCAACACTGGAACGAAAAAATGCACTACAGAGATGCCAATTGTGTTTAGAAGAAAAACTAAACATAATTGAATTCCCGAATGAACAACTTCTCTTAAATTCTAAAAATGAATTTTTTGGCAAGTGCCGCCACACACATCATTTTTTATTAAAATATTTTGATAATTACAATCCAGACAACAACTTTAACGACTAATATCATAAGTGTTTAATTTAATTTAAAACTACGCTCCCTTAGTATAACATACAGCTATGTTTTATTTTTATTTTTTCTCTCACTAAGTAATAGCTCTTATATTTATCATTTCTTATTAATATTCTAAATACACCCCTTTAAATTTTAGCCGTATTATTTTTTTTTAAAACAACAAATGTATAACCCTCAAAATTTAAAACATTTTGTTCCACCGGATATTTTTTTAAAACAACAATCGTTGACATAACTACTTAAATTAAAATTGTAATTGCCACTAAACTTTAAACTCATTGTCAATTAACGTGATATAAAGGGTTCAAAGTTCAATTTATCGTTTTCTGTTTTTGTTACAAATGGTGCCAAGTCCAGAAAGAGACCAAAGCTGTCCAATTTCAAATGTGGTAGGATTGTGGAACTTCAATATCAGCAGCTATCACAAAGTACAATTGTTACATTATGGTCGTTGTGCGAGCTTTAAACTAAGTCTTAAATAGGTCATTTAAATAAATATAATTTCTGATAAGTTATTTTAGTTTTAATAAAATGGATGGCCTTGTTAAAATCTTCTCATGGTCGGAAGAAGAACATATTTTCACCTAGACTATTTAGCGTCAAAGGTCACTGATTGGTGTCAGTAATTTCGATTCAGAATGTTAAGAAAGTTTGGCCCACGCTGTGTGTAAAAAACATTATTGAAATTGGCGTCGGAAAATTCCGGTGGAAAATGTATAAGAATTAACTCATGCTGTGTTTGATAGATAAGCACAGGAATGGAAGCGAAAAGGATTTTTGTGTTATTAATCGCAGACCAAAGGACAGGGGACCTGGAATGGGCGGACCATAGATATAGATATCAGAAAGGGGTGGAGCCAATAAGGCGGGGCAAGGTCAGCACGCAGGCTTAAAAGGAACAATTTTTTATTATCAAAGAGCAGAGAGTAGAGAGAGTAATTAGCGGCAGCCAGAGAGACGGTTTTGGCCGTAAGGCGCATGCCAGCCTTCGGGCCTGCATGAAGTTAATTATGCATGACCAACACTCGCCTACGTTTATCAGTCCCTCTCCTTTTTTCTCGATCCATAAACAAATTGGCAGTGTATTAATGGTCTTCCACCCTAGGTGGAAGAAATGTAAAAATGTTCCCGTATATGTTTTGAAAACTGCTGGATGTTGTCGTCTGCCCATGTGTGGAAATAAACATACACTATGATACGATACAAGACTTTGTTTCATCTTTGAGTGCACACTGTCCTGTGCAGTTTCTTGCTGCATGTTAATAAGCTATGTCTGCATGTTGATAACATGATTACACAACAGACTAGCTGAGCGAATTAATAAAAGTCAGATAGTTTTTTGCGTGATCCAGAGAGTTATGGAAACAAGAACAGAATTATTAGACCAAAAGTCCATGACTCGTCTGAAGGCGGAAACTGAGGTTCAAGTTCACAAAGAGACCATCAGACGAACAATTAAGATGTCAGGATTCAGGCATAGAAAAGACTTGCAGCATCTAGCTCTGAAAATTCTTCCTCAAACCATGCAGACCTGAATTTGGACGACTTCATCAGACATTGGATGAGAAACGGTGGAGGGTCCTCTCCACAGATGAAAAGAAATTCAATCTTGATGGCCAGATGGCCCCCAGTATTACTGGCAGGACCTACAATTACCAAATGAAACCTTTTGGAATCATGCAAGTGGAGATGCTGGACTCATGGTTTGGAGTTCTGTAGGATATAGTAGGAAGATGGCACTCTAGTTCGTTGACAGGCAGTTAAACGCAGCAGGATAGGTGAATTTAGTAGCTGATGGTGTTCGGATTGGTGGCCATGTTTCAGCAGGATAATGCTCCTACTCATCCTTGAGTCATGCAACGATTTCTTCAAGAACAAGGTATAAATGTTTAGGTCTGGCTGGCCAACATTGAAATTGAAACATATGGGGATGGTTGGAAAGGCAGATTTTTGAAGGTGGGGCAATTTAATCTGGTGCAGGAACTTTAATTATTGTGATGATCTAGCTACTTTTAGCCACTATTAGATATTGATTTTTATTTATGATCAAGCATGTAGGATTTATTAAAAGATTACAACAATGAATTGGAAGTCTTTGCCTGAATTTAAAGTTTGTGGTGAACCAGACAATATGATATGATAGGATATTTTATCTTTGTTGTTAAATATCTAATTGTAAACAATTTTTCTCCATTTCACAGAATTCAGAAACTAAAAAAACATGCAAACCTATGCTGGAGCAAAACCTTATTTCTGTGAGGTGAGTGGATCATCATTTTCAGAAGAAACAGAATCAAAAGTACATATTCAAAATCACAATGGACAGAAACCATTTAATTGTGAGGTGTGTGGTTCTGCATTTGCAAGAATATCAAATTTTAAAAGACATATGCAAACACACACTGGAGAGAAACCTTATTCTTGTAAAGTATGTGGATCAGCATTTTCAGATAGTTCGCATTTAAAAGCACATGTGCGAACACATACTGGAGAGAAACCATTTACTTGTGAATTATGTGGATCTGCATTTTCAATGAAATCAACTTTACAAAATCACATGCGAACACACAGTGGCGAAAAACCATATTTTTGTGAAATGTGTACATTAGCATTTACTAATAATTCATCTTTAAAATTACACATACAATCACATACTGGAGAGAAATATTCTTGTGAGGTATGCAAGTCTACATTTTCACTGAAATCAAATTTAAACTTACACATGCGTATACACACTGGAGAGAAACCATTTAGTTGTGAAGTATGTGGATCTGCATTTTCACAGAAAGGAAATTTAAAAATACACATGCGTACACACACTGGGGAGAAACCATTTACTTGTGAAGTTTGTGGATCTGCATTTTCAATGACATCAACTTGTAACAATCACATGCGAACTCACACTGGAGAAAAACCATATTCTTGTAAATTGTGCACATCAACATTTTCTCTAAGTTCAACATTAAAATTACACATGCAAACACACACTGGGGAGTAACCATATTCTTGTGAAGTGTGTGGATCAGCATTTTCTCGAAGTTCACATTTAAAAGTACATATGCGAACACACACTGGAGAGAAACCATTCACATGTGAAATATGTCAATCTGCATTTTCAATGAAAGGGAGTTTAAAAATACACATGAGAGAAACCATTCACTTGTGGAGTGTGTGGATCTGCATTTTCAATGAAAGGAAATTTGGAGAGACATATAACCCTAACACACTCTTGAGAGAAACCATTGTAAAGCAACCGTATTCTTGTATAATATGTGGATCAGTATTTTCCAATAGTTTACATTTTAAAAAAACACACTGAGGAGAAACTTTTACTTTACAAGTGTGGATCAGCATTTTGAATGAAATCAAAATTGAAAATACATATTGAAACTCACACTGGAGTGAAATGTGTACATCAGCATTTTCTCATAATTCACATTGAAAATTACATACTGAAGAGGAATCATATTCTTGTGAAGTATGCAGTCTGATATCAGATTGAAAAAGACAGTGAACCTTTTATTTCGAATATGAAGTTCAAAATGCTTGAAATGATGGAGAAATGTAAAGTGAGTATGGAGGATACTGCAAGAGATCATATCCCAATTCTCTAAACTTAGATACAGTCAGCTGAAAGGTGTGTGGTCATTGCACTGTCATGGAGCATTTCATATTGCCTTGGAATGAAGTGATATGGTCTGTTTTGAGGCCCCAAAGACTAGAAAATGCTCGAACCATTGTTTGTAGTAGGCCACAGGTGTTGATAATTCTTTTTTTATTAAAAACTGGTTTAGAATTGGTTTCTATATTTTCAGATGTAAACCTATTGAACCAATGCTGAACAGTTCACTCCATATGCTTTGTTGATATTATCAGAAGCTTGAGCAGCATTATGTCCAAATTTGAAATCGTATTTGAAAATTAGCTTCTTGGGTAGACACCATTGCTGTTAAAGACTTAAAACCCTTCAATAATAATGTATTACATCACTTTTCTGCAAAAAATGCAATTACATTAGTAATTCTTTCACCTCTAGCATTATTATCTATGAGGTAAGACAATGATATTTCAAGTATAACAACCTAATATATTCTTGGAATGTTTGTGGACTTGTATTTTCTCTGGATTCTGCATGCAAGTCCAAGGCCAGTCCGGAAAGTATCCAGCCATTTTGAATATGGCAAGAACCAGTAGTGCAGCCTGGATGTAACTTGACAACCAATCAGAGGGAACCTTACTGAGCATACATGAACAGACACTCTCCCATGGAGTTACTCAGTTGGCAAGCGGCCTTGTCGGCCGGGGCCTAGAATACACCGACTGTATCCCCTGCAGTGGGGTAAGACCCCCCAAACAGGGGCCACCTGTTTTTGCACCAAAGTCACAAGACTCTAGTTAAGGAAAAGTAACCTTTCTCCAAAGTCGCAAAACTCTATTAAAAAAAATATAACCATTCACCAAAGTCACAAGACTCTACTTAAAAAAAACAACCGTTCACTAAAGTCGCAATACTCTAGATAAAAAAATAGCCTTTCATGAAAGTCGCAAGACTCTAATTTAAAAAAAATAACCGTTCACCAAAGTCGCAAGACTTTATTTTTTTGGAATTTTAAACCTGATTTCAGCATTAAATGACCCATCAAGTGTTGATATGCCGCTAAACAAATCAATCAGTCAGTTCGCACAGCGACGTTATCAAATGAGGTTGTGTACTTAGTGACCATCGCATTCACATTTAGATTTTATGTTGAAATCCCAGCAAAGACTTTCACCCGACTTATATCAATTTCAACTCCAAGAATTATCAAAGTAAAAGAAAAATCAATGTTTTATCATAATTCTGAAAAAAAATTGTGTGAACCTGTCGGCTGTCACCAAATGTTAGTCGGCTGAAGGAGTATGGACAATGACGGTGGGTCTGTTCACGTCGTAACAGCTTTCCGGCCAGGTCGAATCTTCACGCCTGTAGTTAACTTCCCCCACATTGTGTTCAAGACCAAAAGGTCACTTTCAGATGCGAGCGAAGAATCAGTTGATGCTGGGTCCAAAACTTGTTACACGTAAAAAAGTAAAAGGTAGCTGGATAAACAACAACAGGTTGGTTTAAATCAACAAATATAAAGTTTAATACCTCAAGGGCTACAATCATAGAAACCCTTGTGATATCTATTTGGGTGGCCTTCTCGTTTGGAACAAAGATTGTGTAGCAGGAGTGACTTGCGACAGAGTTAGTTCTTCCATATGCTTCTTTACTGGTTTGGTAATTCGGAGTTGATGACAAGTACTGATGGACTTCAGCAAAAGCTACGATCCTCACGGGGTGGTCAATCAATTGGAGAACACGTATCTTGTAGGTTCTGCTGGTCTGGAATTTCTACGCTCACTGACTTCGAGGGTCCAAAACTTGCTGCTTATATGATAATCACCTCCATACGAGAGTGAGTCTGACAGTATGAGGGGATAGTTAATTTTAGTTCAGAATATCTCCCCCATTTCCACTAATTAGCCTTTCCTTCTAATGAGATATTTTATTTTACTAACACCTTCTTTAATTTCTATTATTCCAGAGAACACCTGCTTTTGACTTTTTGTTACCAAAAGAGATTTCCATTTTTCTCCATTGTCTCGAAATTTTCAACCAAAAGTACATATTTCAATAACCAACTTGTTATGTACCCAACAAATTCATGCTTGTATAATTTGTCCTACAATGTTCAATGTAAAACTTAGTTACTTGTAAAATCTAGTGCATTTCTCAACAAAAGTATTCTCCTTAGGAATTTTCAAATCTCTCTTTTTACTATTAATCCCATTAACCCCTGATCATCCCATAGTATCATAATTGATGTTTTACTGGTTTCATCAAACATAAAAAGCTATGAAAATGTTCAGTATTTTCTATTTTATTTCATTTTTCAGCCTCATGCTTAAAAAGTGGCTGACATTTTCTTTATATCGCCCCAAATTGCTTGGTCTTTTTTGTAAGTTCCAAACATAAAAACAAAATCCCTAACCCAGGAGAGTACTAAAGAGATGCGTAAGATATTTAGGCAGCCGTCGACGGGGGTCAAAGATTTGATCCCCAAAGGTCTTGAAACTTATAAACAGGATATGATGAAAACCCCAAACTGCAAGGTGTCAGGGACCGGAAGACACATCCGCTGTTCAAAAGTCATAAACAGGATATCGACTGAACTTACAGCTGGTGGCTGGAAAATCAGTGTGCGCGTTCGAATCCGATAAAAGAGACACAGAGAGCGCCCTTGGAAGCCAGGAAGAGGCAGAGAGCAGCTGGGCTTGGGAGCACGGGACCAGTTCTTCTGTTGGGAACAGTCTGTCAGCTCTCATTATCTCTCTCCCACTCCTTATTCTTCGCCACGACATGATGTATCTTATGCAAACCAAGTTTCGAGTCTTTCTTTTTCTCCAAGTTCAGAATTTTCCTCCTGCAGAACAAGATGGATATACAACAGATGAACTTAACATATCAATCCTCATTACAGGGCTCGAAATTAACGTTGTCCCGGGTACGGTGAAAATGTGTTCGGGATGAACAAATAACTTCCCTAGGACGGAAGTGATTTAAACAATTTTTTTTGATTTCTTTAAATCACTTCCGTCCGGGAGGCGTCGGTGGAAGATATCTTCTTTTTTTTTTTGGTGAGGATTGTTTTTCGGGACGGTTTATGTTTCCTTCGGGAATTTTGTCCGTGTTTCGTAAAGGGAGCCCATTACATTTTCGGGGAATTCAACCCTTGTCTATTTCTGCTACGGAGGACCAATCACGTAAAAATCTCCTGTTTTAGTGTGTAGAATTTTTCTTCGTTTCTCCTTTAGAAACTGGTTTCTTGTTTGCGAAGATTTTTTTTTTAATAATGACCAATTGCGTAAAAAAAGAATTTTAATAACAATGTTTACTCGCCTTAGTTGGGGTCATTCCTGAATTTAAAAGTTTTTAATTTTAATTTTTTTTTTTTTGCAAAAACAAATTAAAAACTTTTCAATTCAGAAATGACCCCAACTAAAGTGAGTAAACATTGTTAATAAAATACTTTAAAAAAATAAAATGTACGCGATTGGTCTTTGAAATCACCAAAAATACAATGGTCTTCGTTTACGAAACATGACCCAAGTTTTCCCTGTGAATAAGACAGTGTGTAGACTGCATTAATGTGTTTTGTTTTGCTCATGTCACAAAACCACTGTGCCGACCATGGATGCTACCCATCTATACAAATAGAGAAACAATTTTACCACCGAATGTTGTTTTTCTCAAAAATCACATTAAAAATGCATTCCCCTGTCGTTTTGCCTTCCATGTAATGGTGTGGCGAGTCGAAGTGGAGTTGTCCCCTGTGATTAAAGGTTAGTTCCCTATTTCCACACAAACTTCACGTCCTCACGTATAAACAGACACCCAGGGACCAGCAAGGCGCGAGATTTGAATCAGTCTTTTTTACTCCCAGTCTGCCTCCCTGACAAGACGTACATAACAGCGCTGCTACCAATTTTATTATTTTGGCCTGTCTGAGACGCGTGGTCTTCACGCGCTACGGACAGGCCAAAGTATAAAAAATACACGGAAGAAAGTAAGCAAATTCCCTTAATTATACATACACATTTCAATATAATTATGAATTCTTTGTTGCATACATATTTTAATATAACTGAACTCTTTCAAACACGAAAACACTGATACTCGAACAAAGGACTCTTACAAATTTACACACAGACAATGGACTTTGAAATATGCACACACGCATACATAAACACCAACCAAACTAAATTTCCACTCGTAAATGAATAACAATGTTTGTCTCTTTCAAGATTTTCCTGCCATTGATCGTATCTAAATGGAGTCAATTTCAACACACCTAAAACAATTTTCCTGCCATTGATCGTATCTAAATGGAGTCAATTTCAACACGCCTAAAACAACAGTATTATGGAGAAATTTAATGCATTCAAGCCGGCGCGCCACTAAATCATTCCTCCACCAAAAGGCTGAATTCTCTTCAATAGATTTGGCTTCTTTTCCTCAACAAATTCCGGGCGCCGGCAACATCCAGACCCTCCATAATGGCAGAGGAGCACTTCTCATATGAAAAGTCATTCAAAATTGAATACATCCTGAAAATCATATTGAAATTGGGTATGGCCAACTGTAAAATGGAGATAATATTGATAGAATTAAAACTAATATTAAATTTAACTCCATTATTAAATAAATCTGGAACTGAACGAAGGATGAAAATAGTTTGTCTCTCTTATAGGAGGAAGTGAGTGGTGGATGTGTGGCTAGTCGAAATGTGGAGTGATGGAAATGGGTTTCATCAAGATGAAATGTTAGGTGACAATATACAAGGTTTTGCCTGACTTGTCTGCAAATGGTATCATGTTTCGAGTCTAGTACATTATGTTCATGTTCTGAAAAGTTGGTTATCTAAAAGCACTGGCAGACAAGATAACTTTATTTCTCGGAATAAGAATCTGGGTGTTCCAAAGGAAAATGTGTATATCAAGTTGTTTCACTTATTGACCGGAGTGTGTGATTGCAAAAATACATATGTGTCCGTTACACAACCATCTGAGATGATTTGTGACCCGGGTAAAATATAGTCTTTTATTGCAGCTTCAAGTGCTTGGTGCTGACCTGTCAAGAACTGGAAAATCAAAACACCTTCCAGCCTCTCTTTCTATTCCCACAAATACCCATTTATTAATTAATGTGTATTCTACCGCGGTTATATTTTCGTTTTGAAAAATAAGTCTCATCGATTTCCACTACTTTTAACTGGATTTTCCAAAAAGAAATGTTGGCATTCCTCTCTGCAGAAGTTTGCCCAAACGACACTGGTTCTGTCAGCAGCAAAACCAGCTTCTTCTGCAGCATCCTTTTGGGGTGAATTTTTACTCCACGAGTAAATAAATAAAATCAATTGCATACTTTTGGAGTGAATTTTTACTCCACGAGTAAATAAATAAAATCAATCTTTTTTAGAAAGAACCCTTTCTTGATGAACTCCTGCACTTGCAGGCACTGCAGTACCACATAGTACCACTTATCCATGTTGCTGGCTCTGTACGTCCACATTCAACTTTGCACTTAGTGCAGTGATGATTGTTCCTGATCAACCGACGTTTCGCTAACCATTCTATAATTTCCAGAGTACCTGGATCTCCAGTTGACTTGGACAAGGTGTTCAGGAAACGCCAGGATTGCCCATAAAACTACCTACTAACCCTAACTCGCCTACTAACCCTAAACCTACCCACTAACCCTAATACTAAATCTACCTACTAACCTTAACATTAAACCTATATAATAACCATAACACTAAACCTACCTACTAACCCTAACACTAAACCTACCTACTAACCCTTACCCTTAATTATTTATTTACAAACATTACACAACGTCAACGAGATCGTGGATTAAAGTAATGCATTTAAAATGTTAGCGTTAATGTGTAAAAATTGGGCTAAAAATGTCCTAATGCCATTACTAATATTCTTCCAGTTCGCGAATGTAAACATTGTTTTCAACTACGATTAATTTCGGACATATATGATCTGCAGAAATTATTTCTAGTTGATAATTTTCTACAATTTTTCTTCTATTAATAACCCAAAGATTATTACGATAAAATTAATAGATTTCAAGTTTCAGGCATTTTAACGACACATGTCGCATTTTGGCGAAATGTTTGCGGAGAATGCGACTGTCAGACAAGTGTCAATATTTTCGCACAGCGATAGAGTTATGGTAAATCATGCGATAATGCATAACGCATCTTTTTTTTTTATCTAAATTCATGTTCAACAATTAGTGTGAATTCAATATCCACACCAAGACAGAAAACTGCACTACAACTGCAGACTACTAGATGCTGACCTTATGGAGGTTGGTTGCCGGCGCCCGGAAGGTTTTGTGGAGGGAAAAGAAGCCGATCTATTGATGAGAATCAGGTCTTCTGTGAGGAAGATTTTGTGGGCGCCGGCTTGATGCTTGGGATTTCTCCATAGTAAAGGTTTTCAAAAGTGGGTTAAAAATGACTCCATTTAAATACGATCAATGGTAAAAAATGTGAACAGCAATGAATAAAACGAAACAGCAATGAATAAATGAAAGAGACAATCCTTGAAAGAGACGAACATTTCTTTATTCTAACAAGGGTGTAAATTTAGTTAAATATTTGTGTGTGTGTGTGCAAAAGTCTATTGTCCGTGTATATGTGTGTAAGTATGTAAAAGTCCTTTGTTCCGGTATATTTGTTTTAGTGTAGGTTTGCGATCGTGTAATTAAAATGTTTGGCTAAAATGTCCTTCACGATGGCAATGTGTGCGTGTCAAATAAAGTGTCTTACTTACAGTTTGGGCCGAATTATTGAGTTGTTAGGGAAATCTGGGGTTCTGGCTCCCGGGCACGTGGCCCGAGAGCCAAGTGTGAAAAAAAGGGGAGCGAAATTCGGACACGTCTTCACGTTATGCCGGTCTGGGGAGAAAAGAGAGTGATTCAAAATTAGCGCCTGCCACGTGATTACTTGCTCGTCTCTAAATGGATGCCAGTGTAACGAAATTGCACTCTGTGTTCGTGTGTACGTGACAAAAAAGCCCATATCGCTAAGAGCTGTGTTAAACTGCGTACGTGACAAACTGGACAGATCGAATTACAAACTGGACAGAGATCGTTTACCGGAAACCGTTAAATGGGGCTAGATTTGAAAATAAAAGGAGTTGAGATTTGAAGCGGTTAGCAATAGGTCGGCAAAGGGGCCAGCTCCCCGTTAGGGGTGAGGGAGGTGAGAGCCGGTTAGAACAAGTTACCAGTTTGTGATTTGAATCCAGCAGCGACAGGTCAGAGACGAAGTAGGACGCTTGGAACCCTTGATTTTCGTAGTAGTAACTCAGAAAAGTGACCATCTCACTTAGAAAACTAAATGCAACAGAATTCCGTACCTCGATGTGACCCACGAATCGGCCCGGAAAATAAATTATACCGACGGAAATAAAACCGCAGATCTCCAATTGAAGAAAATGGATTTTGTCGTATTTTCTCTCCACCCACTTGGGAGAGTCTTTTCTCCGAAGATAATTTCCCTCCACAGAAAGTTCAGCTCCCGTCAACAGACCCGGACCGAGAGTTCTCATCATCATCAATCTCTCTCTCTCTCTCTCTCTCTCTCTCTCTCTCCCTCTCTGCGTGAAGAAGTAGTACAATCGGCATACTACATTATACTACACCAGCACGTGAAGGCTCGAGGGTTAGCTGACCGTGTGTGGAAATAGAGAATTCCCTACACGGGAGACAACTCTGCTTTGACTCGCCACAAATCTACTTACCTTAAATCTACTAACCTTAACATTAAACCTGTAATGTTCTTGTATTTTGTTTAGTGCCTTTGTTCGCTTTGTTGGCCTTTCTGTTCTAGCTGTGTGAGGTTAGAATGTGTTTGATTCGTAACCGTGTTTAGCGTGTTAAGAAAAGAAGACGTAGCAAGAAACACGTGTGACAGGGCTGTTTGCCTGTGAAGAACTGATGCCTTACCCGTTCCCACTTCCGGTCCGCGTTTCTGGGATCGGAAACGGAATGGGGGCTGCTGGGAGCTTGCTTCGGCATGTTTATTGATTTAACATACATATACATTACTTATTGATTTAACATATGGAGAGAGAACGGCGAGCATCTTCCTCTATGGGAGGAAGTCCAGATTATTGACAGAGACCGATGTTGGAAGCAGAGAAAATCAAAGAGGCGGCTCACATCAAAATGTCGACTAAATGCATTAGCCAGACAAATGCGGATTTCAACCCGATGTGGATTCCACTTCTCGACAAATCTAAACCTGACAAGACAAAGACACAGAATGTGCTATTATGGAGGGTAACGCTTGTTGCCGGCGCCCGGAATTTGTTGAGGAAAAGAAGCAGAGTCGATTGCATGAGAATTCGGCCTTCTTGTGGAGGGATGATTTTGTGGCGCGCCGGCGTGAATGCTTCACAATTCTCCATAATACTAGTGGTAAAAAGGTGGGTTTAATTTGACTCCATTTGGATACGATCAATGGCTGGGGAAAGGTATTAGCAACGAGAGACGGACGAAAAGATAATCTTGAGAGAGACACACATTTGTATTCATTTATTTAAGAGTTGAAATTTAGTTAGTGTGTATGTGTACGTGTGTGCATATTTAAAACTCCATTGTCTGTGTGTATGTGTGTAAATATGCAAGAGTGCTTTGTTCGGATATATTTGTTTCGTTTATAAAAGAGTTCACAGTTATATTAATAAAAACGTGAAAGGGAATTTGCTTTGTTCGGATATATTTGTTTCGTGTATGAATGAGTTCACAGTTATAATAAAATGTGTATGTAAAAGTTTTGGAATTTGCTTACTGTGTTCTGTGTATTTTTTACATTCTGGCCGGTCCGTAGCGCGTGAAGAACACGCGCTTCGGACAGGTAAAAATCATATAATTAGTAGCTGCCGTGTCACGTACGTCTTGTCAGGGAGGCAGCTGGGAGAAAAAGAGGCTGATTTGAATCTAGCGCCTGTCACGTGATTAATTGCTGGTCCCTGGTTCGTTGTTGCCACGTGGTGACGTGAAGGCCACGAGAACGTGTGGGGAATCAGGGAACTAACCCTAATCACGGGGGACAACTCCGCTTCGACCCGCCACACTATAAGGGTTACCCCCTTTAAATATAATTTCTGTTTAACCCATCTCACTCGGATTTTACACCTGAAGAAGGACGAAGAATGGATCGACCGAAACGTCGTGTTTACAACACAAATAACAAGAAGGAAATGTAAATTTAAAAAAAACCTTTAAATTCAGAAATGACCTCTCTTAAAGGTGAGTAAGCATCTACTTCCCTAGATTCTAGATGTTTTTAGAGATAACTTCTGTTTAACCCATCACACTTGGATTTTACACCTGAAGAAGACCGAAGAATGGATCAGCCGAAACGTCGTGTTCACAACACAAATAACAAGAAGGACTTCAATTGTCCGAAGAACCATTTGAATGTTAAGACAGCCATTAATATATATATTAGCAAAGTCTTTTTTTAAAACAAGGGATGAAATGATGTTCAACACCGTTTAGCGATTCACCTTGTTCTACAATCAGACGAAAATATTTACACAAAATTTGACTTTTTTTTTCATTTCTTTGAATCATTCATTATTTCTGTTATTCTTTTCAATTCAATATTATTGTTATAAATTGAACAAACAATACAGAAATTATCTAGATTGACTGAAGTGAGTGGGGAATTTGAAAAAGAAAGAAGTAATTAATTATCAAGCCTACTTTCTCCACTATTCTTTTTTTATATCTTATTTCACATCTGAAAGGTAAGTTGAACAATCAGTTTTTACATATTTTTAAAGATATTTTCCCGATGTATTTTGATCTGCTTTCACTAATTATGAATTTCAAAAAGCTGAGATTTGGATGTTTTTATTTTTTATTGTTATTTTTTAATTAAAATATATATTTAAACAAGTTAGTCAAACTACATATCCCGTGTTTGTCACAAAAACAACCCTTTAAAAACATTAACAACGAAATAAAGGCAATATGTATAATAAAACTTGTTTGGATATTTTAACAGAAGGGACGGAATTATGTTCAACACCGTGTAGCGATTTTCCACAACAAAATTTGACTTTTTTTTTCCTATTTCGTTTCTTTGAATTGTGATTTTTCAATTCAATATTATTGTTATAAATTGAACAAACAATACAGAAATTGTCTAGATTCACTGAAGTGAGTGGGGAATTCGAAAAAGAAAGAAGTAATTAATTATCAGGCCATTCTCCAATTTTGTTTTGTTTTATCTTATTTCACATCTGAAAGGTAAGTTGAACAATCAATTTCTACAATTTTGTGTCGGATTCTGTTTAGCAAACCAGTGTATTTTTGTAGGAAAATGTATTTTTCTGTGTAGTTTAATCTGCTTTGAAAAAAATGACCTAATCTGACCTTCATATGAGAAAAAGTAACTTTTAAAGTGGAAGCGAGTGAATTGGTTCAAAAGTGGGGATTATACAATGTGCGTATAATAAAAAACTGGATCCTTACTTTCCGTCCATCTTTCTGACAAGACAATGGATGTTCGAATTTTTCCATCCAAAAACATCAAATATCTTGGGATCTACCTTGATGAGACTCTCAATGGTGGATTCCATTGCAAAATCTTAACCAAGAAATTGAAAAGAGCGAATGGCATGCTATGTAAAGCCAGGCACTACATTAATATGTAGATCTGAAATCTCTGTATTATGCTATTTTCTCATCTCATCTTACCTATGGTTGTCAGATATGTGGACAAAGCTCAAATATCTATAACAAAATGGTTTTTAAATTGCAAATTCTCTGACTTTCATGCTAATTGTAACCCAATATATGCTAATCTCAACATCCTTAAACTTGAAAATCAAACGGTACTGCAAAATTGTTTACTTGTACATGACTCATTAAATAAGGTATCCCCACCTTGTACAAAAGGCTCCAAACTGGGATGACTCTATATTCCCTCTTGCATAACAACTAGATATGGATTAAATTCAATCACCAAAAAATGCATTACTGATTGGAATAATTTTACAAGAAAACATATGATTGATCTACTTAGCCTATCATGATTTGGACTTAAATTTAGCATTAAATCAATTTTCACTAAATCCAAATATAAAAGCAACCATACATCTATATCTAATTCTTATGATTTTTTTTTTCTTCCAATATATTCTTCATTGACATACTCTGCCTTACTCTTTTGTAACCACTCTTTCCCACAATGTGGCTTTAAATAAAATTTCGGACAAATATTTTCTAATTGAACAAATGAAAAACTAAAGGTAATGCTCCTAGAGCAGAATATGGCATGAGCATCACCTCTTCAAAAAAAAAAAACCGAATAAATAAAGGGAGATAGCTGAACATTTGAAATGCCTGAATCTGACCTTCATTTCTTCCGGAAATCTTTCATTTTTCTTTTTTCTTTTTTTTGTCAGAAAAATGAGAAAAAATAACTTTTAAAGTTCAAGCGAGTGAATTGGTTTAAAAGTGGGAGTTATATATACAATGTGCATATAATGATATCTCATATTTCACAAACTTCTTTGGAAATATATATATATATATCAGATCCCGGAAAACTGCTCATCAGGAAAAGTGCCGATCACAGAGAGGAAAATGCCCATCACGATTTTATCAAGGGAGTGAAAGTGCCCATCAAAACATAATTTAATTAATGAATATTTGTGTTTTTTACACAAAACTTTTATAAGGTTTTATTCTAGACATTTGGCACACATAAAACCGTATAAAATTCTCCCGGCACCAATTATTGTATATTGTTAAATTGTTTATGTTTATTTCACACTCTCAGAATTCCAAATGGGACCACCTTGGCTAGATTGTGCCAAGAATAAAACCTGATAAAAGTTGTACCAAAACCATATAAAATGTTTGTGTAAAAAACACAAATATACATTAATTAAATTATGTTTTGATGGGCACTTTTCCTCCCTTGATAAATTCATGATGGGCACTTTTCCTCCCTGTGATGGGCACTTTTCCATTGGGTACTGATGGGCACTTTTCTGGATACTATATATATCAGACCTGCCAGACACAAAGTGCAAAATCTTAATATTTATACAAAAAAATCTGGAGATTTCACCCAAAATCTGGAGATTTCACCCAAAATCTGGAGATTTTTGGGCAATGCTAAAAAAGTAAAAATAAGTAAAACACATTATTTAATTCTTCCATTTAATGTCAATTCTTTAATCAAAATATCAATTTGTATGAGCATTGTTATAGTTGACTGTTACATTCTTGGCTGTTTTTCATAAGGTGATCATCTGGTTGCCATTTGTGACATTTTAGAACATTTTATTTTAGTGTGAAAAAAGTATACAATTTGTATATACAAGCACACATCATAACAATCATATTTACAGAATATCTAGAGCCTTAAATCTTTGTGGTGGTGTAATACACATCATAATTCTTCTTAAAATCATTTACATCTATTGATAGCACTATATATTCCAGTAATCTATTCCAAAGTCCCACCACTCTATTGCTAAAAAAGAATTTCCTGCTATTCAATCTGCTTCTATTTACTTCTACCATATATGTGTGGCCTCTCAGTCCCTTGTACTCTCTTCTAATTAAAATAAATACATCAGGGTTTACTACTTCTAAACAATGCATAATCTTGAACATTTCTATTAAGTCTCCCCGATATCTCCTACTTTCTAATGATCTTAATCCTAACACTTTTAACCTATCCTCATAACTCATACTTTTTAATTCTGGTACTAACTTAGTTGCTCGTCTCTGGACATTTTCTAAAAGATTTTTATCTCTCTCCAAGTATGGTGACCAGGCCTGTGCACAATACTCGAGGTGTAGATAGACATAAGTCATATATAGTATAAGGAACGAGTCCTTGTCTATATATGAAAAGGTATGCTTAATCAGTCCTAGTCCAAAATCTAAGTCAAAATGGACAGATTTGTCAAATTTGGTCATAAAATAGCCAAAACAGCAACCCTGGTCCCCCCGCTTACCCCCCCCCCCCATTATTTAGTACTCAAGAGTAATTGTCATGGTATGATTGTTAAGCAATCATATATCACAGGCTGTTAACTAATGTAATGCTGGATGCTGCATTATTGTGGCAGCCTAATCTAACTGTGCCAGACTAATCTAACCTTAGTCAAAACAACTTCATGTATCTATTGCAATGTAATCTAAGTTATTCAATGTTTCTATTAATATATTTTATTGTTTTTCATTCACAGATGTTCTGGCTGGGAAAACATTTTGTGATATACGTATAAATCATTTCACTTCAAAACAAATAAAGACAAGACAGTGGACCTTGCATTAAAACTAAGAAACATATTCTAAAAGTTATCTCCATGGAAAAGCTCTTAATCTCTATTTACTAAAGCATCACAGTTTAAAAGCCACATGAGAATAAGCACTGGAAAAAACCATATACAGATCAACCTTTTCACAGAAAGCATATTTAGTGGAATATATGTGCAGACATTGGAATCTTTGTGAGGTTTAAAGATCTTCTTTTTCAAACAACATTTTGTGGAAGACATGCAAGGAAATACTGGAGAGAAACCATATTCTTGTGAAATTTGTGGATTTGCATTTGCAAGCAATTCAACTTTAAGGCGCCATATGCGAACGCACACTGGAGAAAAACCATACGCCTGTGAAATGTGTGGATCTACCTTTGCAGAAAGGTCAAATCTGGTGCGACATATTAAAACACACACTGGAGAGAAACCATATTCTTGTGAAGTTTGCGGATTTTCTTTTGTAAGTATGTCAACTTTGGTGTACCACATGAAAACACACACTGGAGAGCATGCATATTCTTGTGAAATATGTGGATATTCTTCTGGATGCAAGTCACATTTTTTTAACCATTTGAGAACACACACTGGAGAAAAACCATATACTTGTGAAACGTGTGGATCAACCTTTGCGGAGAAGAGAAATTTGGTGGATCATAAAAGAATACACACTGGAGAGAAGCCATACTCTTGTGACACATGTGGATCTACATTTACACAAAAGTCTCACTTGGTAAAACATAAGCGAATGCACACGGGAGAGAAACCATATTCTTGTGAGTCTTGTAGATGTAAGTTTGCTGATGATTCACATTTAAGACAACATAGGAGAAAGCACACTGGAGAGAAACCATATTTTTGTGAAACATGTGGATTTTCTTCTGCAAGCAAATCACATTTGGAGAAACATGTGCGAACACACACTGGAGAGAAACCATTTTCTTGTGAAATGTGTGGATATTCTTCTGCATACAAATCAAGTTTGGTGCTACACATGCAAAGACACACTGGAGAAAAACTATATGTTTGTGAAAATTGTGGATCTACATTTGCACAGAAGGGAAATTTGGTGAAACATATCAGAACACACACAGGAGAGAAACCATATTCTTGTGAATTGTGTGTATTTTCTTCTGCACAGAAATCAAATTTGGTGCGTCATATGAGAACACACACTGGAGAAAAACCCTATTCTTGTGAAACGTGTGGATTTTCTTCTGCACAGAAGTCAAGTTTGGTTCAACATATGAAAACACACACTGGTGAGAAACCATAATCTTATAAAACATGTGGATCGTCTTTTGCTCAAAAGTCAAGTTTGCTACATCATATGCAGGAACACACTTGAGAGAACAATATTCTTGTTAAAACGGATGATCACATTTCTACAACTTAACTAACCTTAGTAAAAAAAAAAAACTATATGTTTCTACTGCAATGTAATCTGAGTTCATACAATATTCAACGTCTCTATTAATATTTATTACTTTTCATTCACAGATGTTCTGACTGGGAAAATCTTTTGTGATATACGTGTAAATCATTTCACTTCAGAACAAATGAATGAAAACAAGACTGTTGATCTTGCATCAAAAACGTGTAAACTGTATCCTTGTGATGTTTGAGGATCTTTTTCACATGAGTCACGTTTTGTGGAAGGCATGCAAGCACCTACTGGGGAGAATCCATATTCTTGTGGATTTGCATTTGCAAGCAATTCATCTTTAATGCCCCATATGCAAACACACACTAAAGAGAAACCATAATCTTATGAAACGTGTGAATTTATCTTTGCAGAAAAGTCTATTTTTGGTTCAACATATTAGAACATGCACTGGAGAGAAACCATATTCTTGTGAAGCAGATTTTCTTTCATAAGTATGTCAACTTTGGTGCACCATATGAGAACACACTGGAGTGAAAGTATAATCTTGTGAAACGTGGATATTCTTCTGGATGCAAATCACATTTTGTGAACCATATGAGAACACACACTGAAGAAAAATTATACTTGGGAGACTTGTGGATCAATGTTTGCAGAGAAGAGAAATTTGGTGGATTATAAGAGAACACACTGGAGAGAAACCATATTCTTGTGAAACGTGGATCTACATTTGCACGAAAGTCTGCTTTGGTGTGACATGAAAATACACACTGGAGACAAAATGTATTTTGTGAAACGTGAATTTTTTTCTGCACACGCAAAATTTAGTGCTACATATTAGAACACACTGCAATATATGCCAATAGACACTGGAGAGAAACCATATTCTTGTGAAATGTGTGGATCTTCTTTTACAAAAAAGTCTAGTTTGATGCAACATATGTGAACACACTCTGGCAAGAAACCATATTCTTGTAAAACATGTAGATTTTCTTCTGCATAAAAATCTAATTTGGTGCACCATGATAAGCTGACAAGAAATCATATTTTGCAAAACGTGGATGTTCCTTTACACAAAAATCTAATTTGTACAACATATGAGAACACATGCTGACAAGAAACCATATTCTTATAAATATATCGATCTTCTTTCACTCAAAAGTCAGGTTTGTTTCATCATATGCAGGAACACAATGGAGAGAAACCATATTCTTGTTAAGATTGCTGGTTGCATTTCTACAAATTAAGTTTGGTGCAACATATATTTGCTCAAATTTGCTTTTCTTCCATCTTTGATCTGGCAGCCTCGAATAAATATTTGAATAACTAGTGAAAAGAAAATGTTCAACTTAAATAGAGTGAAATTCATGCTTTAAAATGGTATATTCCATGAACATAGTTAAATAATAGTTTATTCCAAAATAAGCATCAAAGTTTAAAATAACAAAATTTGCAATTATTTTTGCACCATCCGAATAACAACACACACAGGAAAGAAACCATATTCTGGTAAAACTTTTAGATTTACCTTTGCACATAAGTCAAGTTTGATGCAACATATGCGAACACACACTGGGGAGAAACAATATTCTGGTGAAACATATGGATCTTCTTTTACAATGTAAAGACACTGGAAAAAAACACAATTCTTGTGAAGTTTGCGGATTTGCATTTGTAAAAAGGTCAGATTTAATCCACCATATGCAAACACATACTGGAGTAAAACAATATCAGATTTGTTCTTTCTGGTTGACTACTCCATAGTAGAAGCTGACATCAAGTCGAAATCTTTTCTTCTCTATTGATGAACTTGGCGATCTCTTCTATTAACCCTGTCTTGGCTTATTACTTGACCATCTCTCTTGCTTTCTCCTTTATGTTGAACATAGTCAGACAGAAAGTGTTGTATTACCTATCTCTGTGGCTTTCTCCTTTAGGATGGACACAACCATACAGACCAACAGACAGACAGGAAGTTTTGTTTTATATAATAACCGGATTAGCCCTCTAGATTTCCCATTTACATTGGACACAGTTATACATATATATTAGGGCTCAGTTCTTGGTCCACTACCTTTCCTTGTTTATATCAACGATCTACACTGTGCAATTAAAAATAGCAAGGTCTATCACTTTGCTGATGACATGAATCTCCTTAATATTGACAGCTCTGCAAAATCCATGCAAAGATCAATTAATGCTGATTTAAAAATTCTTTTAACTGCTTACTTGCTAATAAAATCTCACTTAATTGCAATAAAACAGAAATCATATTCTTTCATGAATCTGATGAAAAAGTGCCTGATCTAAAGATACAAATGAATGGACATGGAACTTTTCCAATCCAGAAACATCAAATATCTTGGGGTCTACCTTGATGAGAACCTGAATGGTGTATTCCACTGCAAAATCTTAACCAAGAAATTGAAAAGAGCAAATGGCATGTCATGTAAAGCCAGGCACTACATTAATGCTGTAGATCTGAAATCTCTGTATTATGCTATTTTCTCATTTCATCTTACCTATGGGGACAAAGCTCAAATATCCATAACAAAATGGTTTTCAAATTGCAAAATAGCGCCATTTGTACTATACCTTTTTCTGACTTTCAAGCATATTTTAACCCTATATATGCTAGTCTCAACATCCTCAAACTTGAAAATCAAATGGCACTGCAAAATTGTTTACTTGTACATGACTTATTAAATAAGGTATCCCCACCTTGTCTACAAGAGTATTTTAGACGAACAAAAGAAATTCATTCATTAAGTACAAAAGGCTCCAAACTGGATGCCTCTATGTTCCATCTTGCATAACAACTAGATATGGATTACATTCAATCACCAAAAAATGCATTACTGATTGGAATAATTTTACAAGAAAACTTAAGATTGATCTACTTAGCCTATCATGATTTGGACTTAAATCTAGCATCAAATCAATTTTCACTAAATTCTACATCCAAATATAAAAACAACCATATATCTATATCTAATTCTTCTTATGATTTTCTTTTTCTTCCAATATATTCTTCATTGACAAACTCTGCCTTGCTCTTTTGTAACCACTCTTTCCCACAATGTGACTTTGAAGAAAATTCTGACAAATATTTTCTAATTGAACAAATGAAAAACTAAAGGTAATGCTCCTAGATCAGAATACTGCACGAGCATCACCTCTCCCAAAATGAAAGAAAAACAACAAAAAAATAAATAAAAGGAGAAAGCATAGCATTTGAACATTTTATTACCATACAGACATTATTATATGACTATTCATATCATATAATTACCTGACTATTTCTCTGGCTTTCCTTTCTATGCTAAACAAAGCCATACAGACATTATTATATGACTATTCACATCATATAATTACCTGACTATTTCTCTGGCTTTCCTTTCTATGCTAAACACAGCCATACAGACATTATATGGCTATTCACATTATACAATTATCTGACTATGGCCTGATCTGAATATTGTGTAGAATAATTGGCAGTATTTCTTCTCAACGATGGAAGACGTCTCGTTGTTGGGTTGTACATTTACGGGAGCAAATATTCTGTGGAGGGAAATAAAACATTTTGTCCATACTGGAGAAAAGGGCTCTCCCACATGGTTGGATGGAAAGACAACAAAATTCATTATTTTCAATTGAAAGTATGGGTTCATTTTATTCCCGTTGATAGCTTCGGTTCCGGGCCAGTTCACAGATCACTTTGGGAATTGAATTCTGTTTCGGTTTAAAAATTCTAACGAGTGATCTCTTTACTGAATGACTAATGGTGATGGTAGCAGTTCAAATCAACTTCCTTCCTCCTTCTCCTCCCTCACCCTGACAGGCTGAGGAGCCAAGCTCCCTATCTTGTTTTACCCATCGGGTGTCTAACTGACTCTTAACTGCCGGCCCATTTGAAATCACGGCCACCCTTAAACCACTCTGGTTGGTCGAACGCATTTTCTCTGTTCCGACTTGGTTGGCCGTTTGACCTATTTTCTAGCCTGAAACATGATATGACGTTTTGGTCATATACCAATATTATCTCCCCAAAATGTGCGAACACAACCAGAGTGTATTTCATTACAATAGCTACACCAATGTTTACCTAATATTGTGCTGTTGCATGATTGGTTGAGACATTGTTCCATGCAATTTTCTTGCTTTCATAAAGGTATACAATAACAATTATTCTGTGGTTTTATTATTTTTATTTATTATTATATGGCTACTTCATAATTGATATGTCTCAATACTCCCCCTGCTTGAAGCTAATTTCACATTGTATAATTACCTGACTATTTCTTTGGCTTTCCTTTCTATGCTGAACACAGCCATACAGACATTATTATATGACTATTCACATTATGCAATTACCTGACTATTTCTCTGGCTTTCCATTCTATGCTAAACATAACCACACAGGCATTATATGACTATTCACATTATAAAATTACCTGACTATTTCTCTGGCTTTCCATTCTATGCTGAACATAACCACACAGACATTACTATATGACAATTGATATGTCTCAATACTCCCCCCTGCTTGAAGCTAATTTCACATTATACAATTACCTGTCTATTTCTATGGCTTTTGCTCTATTCTTCCGTAAATACATCTATATGGCTGTTGTGATAGATTATCTACTTCTCTGATGTTTTAGTCACTTACATAGTACCATTTCATATAATTTCTAATATATGTTACATATATGGTACATAATGACCAGCAGCCCCTTGATGTTCAACTATGCATTTTAGATTTCAATTCATTATTAACAGGAATTTCCAATTCTCTGATTAATGAAACATCCTATTTATTTTCTCTACCGACATGAAAGAACTTCAACTGCACAATTAAAAATGTTGGATACATTGGCAGTATAAATTTCTGCCTACTTTGACTGTTCATCATAGGTTTGGTTCATCTTCCTGAACTTGGTTTTTCCGAATATTGGTCACTGAACAGGCCTTTTTTCATACATTAATATTTACAAAAAACATTTTTTTTTTCTAAAATTAGTGCGATGGGGGTATGTTAATGTTTACAATTTATGAAAAAATTAACATCTATTATAAGTGTGGTATTTATTTACGATAAGATTTAGTATTTATAATATATATTGTGTATAAGATTTATGAAGAAAATAAAGGATTTTATGTATGATTGTATGTATCTGTACATGATTTATGAATTTAGGATTTATTGTTGTTGATTGAGTATTTACAATAAAATGAATTTCTTTCAGGTATTTGGATTAACATGGTTTAGCCATGTGGAATCATTGTTCATTGGAGGGCGTAGATTATTTTAACATATTTTGGCAAAAATTTATTAAATGAAGCAGCAGTAACAATATATTTATATATTTACTTCTGTTTTTCTTTTATGAATTCTCTTATTATTTTTATTTTTTCGCCAAAATTTGAAATTTAAAAAAAAAAATTAATCTTGCTTTTTCAAACAAGTTTTTAAAAATAAAAAAATTGGCAAATAGTTGTTTGTGCTTTTATTCAGGCTGCTCGTTTAGCATTTGGGAATTTTGGGCCATTTTGACTTTGTTGCAGTCGTATTTTTAATAAATTCTTATTTTTGGTGTCTACTTCAGTATTGCAATGTTTTAGAAACAATTTTGGCATTTGGAGATTTCTGGCCATTTTGACTTTGTTGCAGTTATATTTTTAATTAATTCTTATTTTTTGTTGTCTACTTCAGTATTGCAATGTTTTAGAAACAATTTTGGCATTTGGCCATTTTGACTTTGTTGCAGTCGTATTTTTAATAAATTCTTATTTTTGGTGTCTACTTCAGTATTGCAATGTTTTAGAAACAATTTTGGCATTTGGCGATTTAATAAATTCTTTTTTTTTTCTTCCACATGGAACCCAGGCAAATGACCCTTTTTAAAATGGAATTCTGGGTAGGCAAATTGACCCACATGAGTTAAAAATCGAGGATAGAATTGTATAAGGTATTGTGCAGATCATATAAATTGTATGTGACACCGGTGTCTTATGGGTTAAACATCAGGCCATTGTTGTTTTGTGGCCAGAAAAGTCTCCAACTATCTGGCAACCTGACAAGAATAACCCAAGACGTGTCTAAAGAAATTGTAAGCCATTCATGGCTTCCACTTTTGGTACATTTATACAGAATCTGGATAGAAAAATATTATTGCTAATAGTGGCTAAAAGTCGCAATAACAATAATTAAAATAAATAGCTAATATTATCACAATAATTAAAATAAATAGCTAATAGTAGCTAGATCATTATCACAATAATTAAAATAAACAACTAATAGTAGCTAGATCATTATCACAGTAATTAAAATAAATAATTAATAGTAGCTAGATCATTATCACAATAATTAAAATAAATAGCTAATAGTGGCTAAATGTAGCTAGATCATTATCACAATAATTAAAATAAATAAGTAGCTAGATCATTATCACAATAATTAAAATAAATAGCTAATAGTAGCTAAAAGTAGTTAAATCATCACAATAATTAAAATAAATAGCTAATAGTGGCTAAAAGTAGCTAGATTATTATCACAATTTTGGATGTCCGATTCTTAAGATTAAAAAAATTTTTTTTAATCAGACATACAGGGCGGAAAATGGACACGATGTCCGAATTGGAGATATCTGGCAACCCTGCGTTTATACCAAATTGGTACTTTCGACCCTTTTTTGGCACTACGCTCGGAAAATTTGGTACGTTTTGGGAATTTCCTTACCAAATTATATTTTACATAACCATGAAACGAAATATTAATATATGTTTCATTTCATTTACTAGTGCTTCGCTAATATTTCGAAGTCCAAGGTAAAAATGTGAATAAAATACAGGTGAAAAACAAAGCAGTTCTTTTTTTAGTATTTGAGTTAAGTTTCATTCATTTCTTAGTATTCGCAATGTTTTTCTTTGTCTGGTACTTTTATGGGCGGTTTGGTACGTTTTTGTGTAAGCTTTCGGTACATTTGCTAAAACCTCTGTGGCAGCCCGAGTGTTGCCGATTTAGCGCGTTTCGCGCTAGATTCAACGCGTTTCTTGTTTGGGTATTTCAAAAAGCGTTAAATTAGCGCGTTTGCGCATAAATCATTTGGGCTGTTTTTGGCTACTTTCTGGATATTTTTGACCACATTTAGTGTCTTTTTTGGCCATTTTGGGCTATTTAAAAAGAAATTAGCGCTTTTTCGCAATCAAACTAGCGCGAAAATATTTTTTTAGTTGGCAACAATGCTGCTACTCCAACCATGCAGTGGGCTTTGTAGCGGGCGCAGGTAATTAATTTTCTTAAGATGTATTTCTGTATTTGGTACTTTTATGGACCATTTGGTACGTTTGTTAAAACCTCTGTGGCATCTCTGCTACTACTACCAACTAAAAATATATTTTCGCGTTTCGCGTTTGACTGCCAAAAAACGCTAAATTTTTAAGAAAATCGCCGAAACGCCAAAAAGACACTAAAAATGGTCAACATAGCCAAAAAATGGCCAAAATGTTTTAGGCGCAAACGCGCTAATTTAGCGCTTTTTTGTTCTACCAAAACAAGAAACGCGCTGAATCTAGCGCGAAACGGCAACACTGGGTGCAGGGGAACTGGTAATTAATTTCCTTAAGATGTTTTTCTGTATTTGGTACTTTTATAGACGATCTGGTACATTTGCTAAAACCTCTGTGGCAGCAAGCAGGCCTGCTACTATCACCGTGCGGGTGGGCTTTGTAGCGGGTGCTTGTAATTGACTTCTTTTAATTTATGCAAGACGTTTTTCTGTGTTTTGTACTTTTATAGACGATTTGGTACGTTTCGGTCCAAGCTTTTGGTACATTTGCTAAAAAAAACTAGACCATTTGGTACGTTTTGATATAAACTTTTGGTACATTTGCTAATGTGGCAGCCCCGAACTACTACTACATGCGGTGGGCTTTATAGCGGGTGCATTTCTTTTAATTTATGTAAGATGTGTTTCTTTATTTGGTACCTTTATAGATGATTTGGTACATTTTGGCTCAAGCTTTTGGTACATTTGCTAAAACCTCTGTGGCAGCCCCTGTTCATCGGTGTCTCTAGACAAAATGCTGTAAGTAAGACCTTGAATTTTTCGCCCTTTACAGGTCATTTTATGGTCGAAAACAATAGATCTTTTTGTTTTTAAAAGAAAATTTAACCCTGAAAAATGTTAGTTTATTTAGAATTGTATAGTTTCTCCTTTTTTTCTCTGATGTCCTAGGAGGAGACTGAGGATGGAGAGGAATACAAAATCGGAAAACTGCAAATGATTTTATTTTCATTCATTGGCAATAATTCTTTGTGCTTTTAATACATTTAGACCCCAGAACCTTCCAGGAATTTGTTAGTTTTTAGAAAAATCGATTGTTTAAGGTTTTAGTAGGGGGGTTCTATTTACAATGAACTGTAATGGTAAACTGGACACCTTCTTTCCGTCCGTTATATGGAAATGAGGCTTTGAAGTATTCGGTTACTTCCCTTGTGTGATTGTTGTTGTTATCTAGGCTTGATATTTTAATGACGATATTTTCTATAGTTTTGAGAAGTGTCATTAATATTCAAATGGTTCTTCGGACGATTGAAATCCTTCTTGTTATTTTTGTTGTAAAAACGACGTTTTGGCCGATCCATTCTTCGGCCTTCTTCAGGTGTAAAATCCGAGTGTGGTGGGTTAAACAGAAGTTAGGGGATAACCCTTATAGCACAGGTGTAAGAAAAAGACATAGAAACACCCAGGCCATGTGCTATAAATCCAAGGGTTATCCCCTTTAAACATAACTTCTGTCTATTTACACCTGAAGAAGGCCGAAGAACGGTTCGGCCGAATCGTCGTGTTTGCAACACAAATAACAGAAGGAGTTCAATCGTCCGAAGAACCATTTGAATATTTTAATGACGATTTGTCAATATTAAGTATTGTGAACGAAAACATTTTAACCATTGTCGATTTCAACTACGGATGCACATAAGGCCAAAATCAAAGGGACGTATTTGTTTTTCGACGAATTTATTTTGCTAATTTATGATTTAATTTTTTCTGTTATCTTTAATCATGATAATGAATAAATGGATGAATATAAATAAATTATTAATAATATAAAAATTAGACATTTAATTAAATAATTCATTTCTTTTATTTAATAATATTGGAGGAGTTGTATTCAATTGTGTTCCCTTTGATAATATTTTTTGTCTGCTCTCCATCCATCAGTAGGTGATTTTCCGAAAGAATATGAATTTATTTCTTAAAAAATAAGGAATTCAGATAAGTTATTTGTACGGTTTGGAGTTACGTCCCTTTGAATCTATCCTTATGTGCATCCGTAGTCGAAATCGACAATGGTTAAAATGTCTTGGAACAATATTTAGCATTCCCGAAGATTTTTTTGTGCTTTCATTAAGGTTTCTTTGGGGTGGCACGCGGGGCAGTCCCCCAAAACCTTAATGAAAGCACAATACATTACTTGAACCAATTGATTTTTTTTTACAAAAACAGAGGTTAACGAAATGAACAAGGGGAAGTAACAACGGTATCCGGAAAAGTGCCCATCAGGAAAAGTACCCATCGGAAAAGTGCCCATCACAAATTTATCAAAGGAGGAAAAGTTCCCATAAAAACATAATTTAATTAATGAATATATATTTTAGCCAAGGTGATCCCGATTGGAATTCTGAGTGTGAAATAAAAATAAACAATTTAACAAACAATATTATAATGTATCTATACCCCATTGGTTTTCTTTCATGAATTCTCTTATTTGTTTCATGAATTTTCTTATTTCTTTTATTTTTAATTTTAATATTTTTGTTTATTAGTATTTACCGGCGCCATTTTTTGTGTGAGAAACACAAATATTCATCAATTAAAAATAAAAGAAATAAGAAAATTCATGAAAGAAATGTGATGGGCACTTTTCCGTTTTGTGTTTGTAATCGATTAGACACTGGCGAAAAATGTTTTTTCCTAATTTTTTCGACTTAAATTAAATTGCGCATCTTAATCTTTGAGCTATCTTTCGGCAGAGGTGCCCACGCCGCTTTCAGCATTTTAAACCATTGGCGAAATTTGCTATGGAAGATCATACGTGTAAATCTGTTTTGCTCTTTAGAAAACTTGCATTCTTTTGGCATGGAAATTATTTATATATATTTATTCATACCAATTGTAATATACGGATATATTACAAATAGTTGAATATTTGCATAAAGGATTTGCAGAATCCGTGTAATAAAACGTTTTATTAAAATTAAATAAGTTTTTGAAAAATTTACACCTCATCCGTATTTATAAAAATGTGATCATTAAATAATTTCATTGGTCACTTTTTAAATTCCAAAGTAACGGCTTGGCTTCGCGAGCGAAGATTTTGGGGATGGCCCTCCACAGCATTTTGGACCATAGACGACGGGTCCAATGTGAGGAGTAAACATCCAGTGTAGTTTTAAGGTGAAGTGCGACTTGCCCAGGGTCGACCCCACCCTTTAGACCAAGGGTTTGCATCCTATGGGCCACCGGAGTGGCGCGGATAGGGGCAGGGCCCAGCGGTTGTAGGTTTTACAGGAGTGTCTTTCTCCTGACAGATGCCCGAGCTAGTTGAGGGGGTCTGTCGCCCCCTTGTGGGAATGTTCCGACAGTAAGGCTGAACTGTGGTTAGACCACAGGACATGAACATCCCGTAGTTGGTAGAAGCCTGAGCTGACTATAGGGTTCTACCGACCCTTTGAAGGAGGAACCATAATGGAATGGCTGTCTACAGCTTTGATCACAGAATAGCATGATAGTGCGGCTGTCTGCGACTGTTGGCGCAGATCCACATGACAGTACGGCTGATTGCAGCTTAAAGCGCAGACCCTGGTCACTCCAACAAGAGCAGAAGAGTGATCCGACAGTATGGCCGCCTGAATAGATTCGAGCCCAGGTCCAGCATCACATCTCTACGGGGGGGGGGGATTCCGCTCCCTTATTTATTTAAGTCTTGACTTAGTAAGAGTCCAGAGTATAAGGTTTCCAAGACGGGTCTTTTACTTGCATTTCTACCCCCATTCTTCTTTTAAGGTTTAGGTAGTATTGGTGAAATATGGATTTTTAGTTGGTAAGGTTACTTGAAAATAGGTAAGAATTAGATGAAAAATAAAGACATTTAAATACGTATAAGCAGAATTTTAAACATGTGTTAATAGCGGTGAAAAGAAAAAGAAATGTTCTTATTGGTCCGGGGGCCAGCAGGGGCTACCGTGCACCCCCCATGATTCTACTTTTAGGGTACCAAAATGTTCCTTGGGATGTTCTCTTTCAGAAAAAGGATGTTCCCAAGAAACTTCTTGGGAAGAACTACCTCATTTGCATAAAACAAAATGGTCGCCAGCATACACCAACAAAACAGAATTTCATATCTCGTCTCCCAGTTGACATATCTGAGTACTTTAAAAGGCTAAATCATGGGTTTAAGACATGAGGAATTCAAAAATCCAATTTATAGGTATTTCAGGATTTTACAAGGAAGTGTCAAGTATACTTTATAGACAACATTTTGGATTTAGTTAATGTAGGAGATATATACATATATATATCGTTGGAAAGGGAATTTCCTCAGCTTTCCAACGGTGTATGTTGTCAATTTGTATCTACGTTTAAAACGTCACAGTCCAAAACGTGAAGCTAAGTATTCAACATTTTACGAGAAAACTTCAAGTCAATAGTCCAAATTCTATGGATCGTAGAATTAATGTTTGATTGTGGTATATACATATATATATCGTCAGAAATGGAATTTTATCAGCTTTCCAACGGTGTATATTCCCAATATGTATCTCTTGGGCTTAAGGAGTTACACAATAACAAGCTTCACGTTTTCGGCTGTAACTTCTCATGTCCAACAGATACAAATAGACAATATACAGCGTTGGGAAGCTGATAGGATTCCCTTTCGAACGATATATAAATATATATATTTCCCTCATGAATTGGGCTGTAATTCTTTAAGCCCAAAACACATACATATACTTGACTGTGTACTTGAAGTTTTCATCGTAAAATGCTGAATACTTAGCTTCACGTTTTAGGTTGTAACTTCTTAAGCCCAAGAGATACATATTGGGAATATACACCGTTGGAAAGCTGATAGAATTCCCTTTCTGACGATATATATATATATGTATATACCACAATCAAACATTAATTCTACGATCCATAGAATTTGGACTATTGACTTGAAGTTTTCTCGTAAAAAGTGAACATCCTAAGGAATATTTTGGTACCCTAAAAGTCGAATCATGGTGGGGGGGTGCACGGTAGCCCCTGCTGGCCCCCGGACTATATCTGATAGTCAGTCAAAGTCGCCTTGTTACTGCTAGCATAAATTTATGCTAGCATAAATTCATATATAGATGTACATAAATGAAATAAAAAAGTATTTATTTTAAAAAATCTTTTCTTAAAAAAATGTCCGTCTCTTCAAGTTCAAATTAAAATAAAGATTACAATTAAACTTATTTGTTTCATTTAATCTGTATTCGTACCCTTTCAATTTGAAATTAAGAAATTTCAAACACAACGTTTCGGCCGATCCATTCTTCAGACTTCTTCAGGTGTAAAATCCGAGTGTGATGGGTTAAACAGAAGTTATGCTTAAAGGGGATAACCCTTATACCACATCTGGAGAGAGAACGGCGACCATTTTCCTCTCTGGGAGGATGTCCAGATTATTGACAGAGAACGATGTTGGAAGCAGAGAAAAATCAAAGAGGCAGCCTACATCAAAATGTCGACTAAATGCATTAGCCAGACAAATGCGGATTTAAACCCGATGTGGCTTCTACTTCTCAACAAACCTAAACACGGCAAGACGAAGACACAGAAACACCCAGGCCTTGTGCTATAAGGGTTATCCCCCTTTAAACATAACTTCTGTTTAACCCATCGCACTCGGATTTTACACCTGAAGAAGGCCGAAATGTCGTGTTTACAACACAAATAACAAGAAGGAGTTCAATCGTCCGAAGAACCATTTGAATATTAATGACCCTTCTCAAAACTATAGAAAATATGATTTATTCTTAGTTTTTAGTAAAATGTTTCTTGGGTTTTTTAAAATTGCTATTTATTTTGATTATTTAAAAAAACCTTTACAAACAATTAAAAACATTTGCTATTGATACAACAAGGGGTCCAACGATTAAGACAAAAAAGTTATTTCCCTTGAATTAAAAAAAAAAATTTCTATACCGTACACGAAAAGTACCTGCCCCCAAAACAGCGATGTTCGATCGCGCAAGTAAAAACAAACTTCGGTCATTGTTTCGAAAAGGGAGACCATTACATTTTCGGTAATTTCAACCTTTGCCTATTTCTGCTACGGAGGACCAATCGCGGAAAAATCTGGGGGTTTTTTTCTTTAAAAACTGGTTTCTTGTTGGTTTGCAAAGATTTTTTTTTAATAATACAAAGACCAATCGCGTAAATTTTGTTTTTTCTTCTATTCATTTAGATTTTTTTAAATAATTTTTTTCTTTTGTTTTGTTAGATTTTTTTTAACAATTTTAATAATACAAGACCAATCGTGTAAATTTTATTTTTTCTTCTATTTTTTAAAATTATTTTGTTTTTGTTTTCTTTGAATAAATAAGATTTAAAAAAAAATAATTTTAATAATACAAAGACCAAAAATTCAAAAATGACCTCAACTAAGGTAAGTAAACATTGTTATTTGAGGTTTTTACGTGATTGGTCTTTGTATTATTAAAATTATTTTTTAAAAATCTTTGCAAACAAGAAATCAATTTCTAAAGAAAGATTCTCCACACTACAGGAACCAGTTTCTAAAGCAGGAGACTTTTTACGTGAATGATCCTCCGTAGCCGTAATAGGCAATGGTTGAAATCACCGAAAATGTAATGGTCTCCCTTTTCGAAAACATGGCCCAAACTTCACATAGTTCATCGCAAATAAATTTCCTTTTATTTAAGACTATTTTGAAACCAAACTAAGTAAATTATTTTAATACAAAACAATTAAATAACAATATTATTTTTAATTTTTATGACTACTTTTTACCTTCATTTTAAATCTATTAGTTGCTTTTTATCGCAACTTTTTGCCCCCCAAACAGCGATGTTTGATTAAAGTTAAAAAAAAATTAAAATGCGATAAAGAGCAATTAAACTATTCAGGTAGGTATTTCTGCAGAATTCGTGACCCACTTACGGAAAATTGACACCTTGATAAAATAAACGTTAAAATCATATAAAACCTAATTTTTTCGTTGAAAAATGTTAGTTTCATTAGTAAGTTGAAAAATTGGCGAAATATATGAGTTAAAAATTATTTGTGTACACCTTATAAAACGGGAGATATTATTGAATCAAAATAGTGTAAACATCCGTGCAAATGTAAAAAATTCTGTTCTGTAGTAATTATGAGTAAATTTTCACCCCCTTTTAACAAGCAAAAAAACACCTAAATTTTAAAAATTTACTACACATTAACTAATGATTGGATTTTAATAAAACTTTCAATACTTATCGAATAATGGATGAATGTTTTTAAAAATCAGTTTGTATTCCAAATTTCGGGGAAAAATATTCTTTCATTGTGATTAAAAATACTCCCTTAAATTTTCATTGATGTATTTTCAATGGATCAGTCCGTTCTGTTTACATTATTAAGTCAAGACCATGAACATATACATTCTGCTTCTGTTTTTGAAAAAGCTAATTTCTGTATTTGCACGAGCATCACTTCTCCCAAAATAAAAAAAAACATAAATAAATAAAAGGAGAAAGCATAACATTTGAACATACACCCACATTTTAACATTTCACCAAAAATATACTAATGAGCCGATTTCAATAAAATTTTGGGTAATCTGTTAAATTTTGAATGAATTTTTTTTATAAAAGGAGTAAATACTTTTTTCAATTTCCCCCCACTCTCTCTTTTAATTTCATGAAATCTCAATAAAATATATTTTAGATGCTAAAATAAGAGAAATTAAATCAATTGAAATTTTATTCAAAAATGCTTCGTATTTTATTTAAATTGTCCCCAAATTGGACAAAAATGAAATGCAATAAAACTAAAATATTTTCTGTTTGGAAAGTTTTCCGTTGCTTTTTCCATAAAAATACGGTGTGGACTTTTGGATTTTACAAAAAAAAATAAAAATATCTGCAGGAAATTGTTTTTATGGCTTTTAAAAGGAAATTTCAATTAAATTGATAATCTTTCTGCTACTATGTAAAAGAAAATGAAACTGAAACCATGGAAGATTATTTTTTATTAATTTTTTTGTTGTGATTTAATTGGCCGATATTTTTCTACGGATGGACATAAACTTAAATTTTCTATAATTATTATGTCAAAGAGGACACAACTGCTGTAATAATCTCACAGTCAGCCATCCGCTTATTGACAAATACCAACTTCCTTAATAACTTCTTATGCGCTAATTGGTTGTCAACAGGTCGTTATCTATGGCTGTAAGCAGAAGGTGTTGGCAGATGTTTGACCCCCCCCCCTCCCCAACGTGAAAAAAAGGGGTTTTTATGTAGTTTTTGAATGAAAAATCGTAATTATTCGGTTAAGGATTGTTCAGTAAAGATGAAACTAAGTATATCTAATTTAAAAAAAAAACATTGGAAGAATTCTTGATTTTTAAAAAAATTTGAAATTACAGACTTCGAATTTTTTTAAATTTCCAAAAAGGTCAACAAAATGGCGGAAATTATAGTTTAAAACTTTAAATTGACTTTTAAGAGCACAATTCTACGTTGAAGTTTTTTTTTTCTTTTTTCCGGACACATATTTGGACTTTATTCTTTCTAACAAAAACAAGAAAAAACTTACAAACAACTGTTTTTAAATTTTAATTTACATTTTAAAATGGGGTGTCCAAAGTGCGCAGAAATACCTATATTCAGGTGAAGAAAATAGGCAAAAAAAAGTCAATAATAATGAAATGATAAGTCAAAGAACTTGTGATTTTTTTTGCGTGGAGAAATTTAAAACGCTGAGTGGATTAAATTTAAAAATTTTAAAAGTTGTCACATGACAATGAATAAAAATCACACTGACTTGTTTTTGTCAATTGAAAAGAAATGTTTTTAAATAAATTTCAAAAATAAAAAATAAATCAAATTAAAGATTAAGATTAAAAAAAAGAAAAATTTCTTAAGGGATTTTTTCGTGTATGTCCAGCGTCGAAAATTTTTAAAAAATAATATAATTCAAGGGCAATAACTTTTTTGTCTTAATCGTTGGAGCCCAGTATTGTATCAGTATCAAACATTTTACTAAAAACTAAAAGGAAATCAGTTCTCACTACTACTACGTATAGTTCAAGATTACCTCCCTTTTTGACTAGGAGTGCAAAAGTAAACGGTAACCGGACAAGTCGGCCCGGACAGTTCGTATTTGGACAAGTCGGCCGCGGACAACTCGGCCGCCAATATTTCAAACCCGGACATTTCGGCCGCATTTGGTTTTTAAAGGCGAAAATGACTATCTAAACAGGATTTAAAACGAAATAGAATCAATATATATATAAATCTAATGCCGTTTACAACAATAAGTTAATTCATGTTTGTTGTTTAGTGTTTTATATATCTTTTTTTAACATTTTCTCGAGTAATGTTATTTAATTTTTATTCTATTTAATTAAAATGTTTTACATTTACGATCTTACTGATCGAATTTGATAAAAAATAGAAAAAGATTTTGTTAAATAGGTCGATAACCAAATTATTTATAACAATAACATCAAAGTTTTAGTGAGACTAAATGAATCTAGGACAAATCGGCCACGCACAAGTTTTGATAACAATAACATCAAGTGAACCACATGAAGATTTCTATGAAATCGACTACGGCTACACAAAATAGGCAAAAACAAATGCAAGGGAACATAGTTGATTGTAACAAATAAATAGAAAGCTTGCAGCAATTTAATTTCTCTGCTGTGAAAACTTTCATGCTGCACCAACTTTATTTTACAATCAACTCTTATCTATTTTGTGCATTAAATAATTAAAAAAGTTAAATAACATTAATCTAGAAAATAAACAAAAACTAGCTATAAAAGTTGAAAAAAGATATATAAAACACTAAACAACGAACATTCAAGTAAACTAGCACTGTGAAACTTTACAATTTACAATCGGGACCACTTTTCCCTACATTCTTTACCGAAAGTTGCCTATGATTGTAGTAGGAACAATGTAGGGAAAGTGGTCCCGGTTGTAAATTGTGAAGTTTCACACCCTCGCCCACTGGATGTTAAAAATGGTGCACAAATAAAAAGAAATAAGATAATTAATGAAAGATAAATAATAAAAAATGATAACGTTTAAAATTGATAACAAACGGAAATGCTGTCACACGGTTTTCCCTGACAGCAATAAATAAAATTCATTTTTGTTTTTTGACAATTGCAAAAAAAACATTTAAATCAAATTGAAATTCATGAAAAAAAACAATTAAAATACAATCATAATAACGTTTAAAATTGAAAAAGTTAATGCTGTTTCATTGATGTAAGAAGAGCAGATACTACACTTTGATGTTGAATGCCACAGAATGCGCATTTCGATCTGACTCCACTGCTCTGATAGCAGGGCTCCAGACTAACTTTCTTCACTACCGTCCAGGAATCGTCCCGAAGGAAATGTAAACTGTTCCGAAAAATAATTTTAACCACCCCGAAGCAAATATAAACAGTCCCAAAATCAAAATGTTATTTCTTTACTTTGTTA
>VCCN01002415.1:198930-209632 GCA_006491835.1 Architeuthis dux
AGTAATGATGAGGAGATAATACAGGTTTTATCTATATTAGTCTGACTAGTATGATGGTGATGGAGCAATCGTGAGGAGATATTATGAGTTTTATCTGTACTAGTCTGACTAGTATGATGGAGTAATAGTGAGGAGATATTACAGGTTTTATTTATATTAGTCTGACTAGTAAGATGGTGATGGAGTAATGGTGAGGACATATTACGGGTTTTATCTGTACTAGTCTGACTAGTATGATGGTGATGGAGTAATGGTGAGGAGATAATACAGGTTTTATCTGTACACCTACCACCTGCTTTTTTTACTTTTGTTAAATATCATTATTTCCCTGAAACTCAATTTTAGCCAGTCTTATTTTGCACTGTAGAAACAAACTGACACCATTTTTTGTATACATATATATACATATTATAAGTTTGAGGGTTACTTATATATAATTACCTGGATGTAATTGAAAAATGGTATGATGAATTAAGAATGTCAGCCTAGGAATGGGGGTTGGCAGCCATTAAAGAGGAGTCTCTGACGCACGTGGAAGTCACGTGAGAGAAATGGAGCATACTGATTGGCTGGATGGGTCACAGAGATGCTGAAGGAGTAAGACTGTCCGCCCTCTTTGTTTGGCGGGAAATCCAAACAAAGGAGACACAGTTCATGTAAACAGAAAGAGAACGAAGGCACACATTTGTAGATTTACAAATGAAAGATTTGTTTAATGAAATTGAATTAAAGATAATAAACAGATACATGTTTGTCCGATAAAAGAAAGTCCAAAAAATATAAAGGAGAGAGGCATGCATTTAATGCATTTCTGGATGATAACATCAAAAACAGGGGGTTGTAATTTTTTTATAAGGAAGAAGTGATTGAATTTTGGGATGGATGCAGGAATTTGTCTATATAGTGTATAAAAACATCTATAACATGAAGTATGTCTCTAATAAGGGCTTTGTACGCCATCTTGAAAGCTATACCTTTCCAGGGGTCAGACTGTTGTAGACATCTAGTATGTTATTGAGCCCACCTGATACCACAAACACTGCTGCGAAGCCTTTTTGGGGGATAAGGTGGAGGTTTTTTTCAAAAATGCATTCGATCATGTTATAAATATTAGAGATTACTGCAAATGATGACATCATAAATTCTGGTCTAGAAAAATGCAAATAAAAAACTTGCCACCACCTATTTTTTATGTTATCATCCAGAAATGTTGACTAGAGGTCGTCCTAAGGATGTGTAGTATTATACCGGTTGTACATGTCAATACGCAAACAACAGACGGGTGGCATGTCTCCAAAACTGTATAAGTGCATTTTTTCTCGCTGCTGAACGTCTCGTTCCAGGTGAAATGATCAGTTGGAGAGAAAGGTGACAAAATCCAGTCATTTCAAGGAAAAACTGGTTCTTTTTATTTCTGTTGATAAACATTGATGCAGGGCAGGTTCGTGGGTCAATCAGGGTATTGAATTCTGTTTTGTTTAACTCCTAACAAGTTGTTTAAGTTCTGTTTCTAGTTACTTCACTGAAAGACTGACGAGTATGGTGGTCATAGTAGTTCTAATCAGGCCGCATTCTCTTTTCCCTCCCACAACCTAATAGGTGAGGTGTCAACTGCCAAGATGTTGCCCTGTCACTGCTGTGAGCCCCAAGTGCCCAACTGACTCCGGATTTGAATCAATGGCGCATCCCTAAAAATACTTAGAGCTGATTGGTCGAACGCATCCTCTTTGTTTCATACTTCTCTTGTGACCCCAGTCAGTCGTTTGGCCCATATTCGGGCCCAGAATGTGATACCCTCCAGCTGAGCGCAAATCCCACTACTATCACCCCAAAACGCCAGTTTTGTACCCTCCTTTTTTCAGTAAACAAACTGTTTCATTACATATGCCCATTTTGGAAAAAATAATGGGCCTGCATATACACATTCTCGTCCTTCAGACATACTTTTATTATCATCAGATGCAAAAACACATTTTGATTATTTTCCATCTTCTGTATTGCAGCTTATCTAATAGTAAAGAATCTTCCACTGCTTAATGTCGATGATTAATCAACAATTAACATCTAATATAACTCCAAATAGAAAACGTCTGCCAACCCAGCAAGGTCAAGGGTGGTAATCAATCAAATAATTAAATATATGAATTTGGTTTTTCTTTTTGAAAGTGATAGATATGTAACGGACACATGTGTATTTTTGCACTCACACACTCCGTTCAACAAGTGAAACCACTTGACATATAAACTTTCCTTTGGAACACCCAGATTTTTATTCCAAGAACCAAGTTAATCTTTCCGAGATAACCAACTTTCAGAACATGAAAATATGGTACTTGACTCGCAACACGATACCCTTTGTAGACAATAAGTCTGGCAAACCCTTGTATTCTTGTCACCTTACATTTCATCTTGGAAATTTGACATTACCCATTCTTTCGGACGATATTTCGTCAGCCATACATCCACCACTCGCCTATTCCTATAAGAAGACAAACTATTTTCATCCTTCATTCAGTTCCAGATTTGTTGCTTAAACAAATCTATGGCTGTTCTGAATTTCGATTACATATGTACGCATTCATACACAAACACTCTATTCCTAACAACAAACTAAGGACTCTTTAACATTTACTAAGTAGTATACACACTCTTTAAATACATTCTTTCTTCTTGTTCTCAACAGCTGAGAAATACCTTATTGTTATATCTTCTGTTATAAATATACCGTAACAAAGTAGTAGATGGGAGGCATCATAGTATAGGACAAACAAGCGTCTCAGAAAATTTGTCTTAGAAACGCCTTCTGTGAATATAGGTCACCCGAGGTGGAAGAGCTTGGGACAATGTGTAGATTCGATGGGAGTTGATTGGCTGAGTGGGGGCAAGGGGGAGCCTTTGGTTTTTTGGTGGGAAATCAGGGAGTAAGTTGTAGCCACGCTGGCTAACCAGAGGAATGACGTGGAATGTCTAGGGCCAGTCGTTTTTACTACTACGACGATGAGTAGCAGATGACCACGGTACGATGGGATGGGGGGTGCAAGGGGTGGATGTAGGAAATAGTAGTTCACTTTGTTCTTCTCATTTTATTGGGTAGTTTTAAAAAACTGTGTATAAATCGAATTGCTAAAAACAACTATTCTTCGCATTGCCTCGTTATTTTTTGAGATGACCCATTTTCCCATTTTCAGTGGTGACCTGAAGAACCAACAACTTGCCAAGTGCCAGAGTTTCCGCAATGGTATGTTGGCGGTGCACCGCACGGCTGCATCATGGTACAATACTTCAAAGTATTTGTATTCTTTGTTCTCATTGGAGTGTTACCATGTGCAATTTGCATCTTTGCAACATACATGTTTAATCCCTTTTACTACTGCAGGCACAGTCAGAGAAAGAAATATCTTTCTTACGCACATCATTAATATTACTCTTTCTTTCTCCAGTATCATCTGCATGCTAGTTTACTATCAGCACTCAGGCATTTAGTACTATTACTACCGCTGCTACTATTAGCTTACCATTAGAGATTACTACGCTACAATTTTTGTTATTGTTTTCACTGTTAACTTTTTATAATGGAGTCAGATATATTTAATTTTAGTCATAATTCCAGCACAATAACTTCTATTCACAGATATCACTTTCAAAAAGAAAAAGAAAATTCATATATTTAATTATTTTCGTTAAATATTAATTCAGTGAGAGCAAAAAAGACAATAACAAAATTTTTAAAGTTCAAAATAAGGAGAGAAAACAGTGCTCATTGCCTTTGCTCAAGCAATCAAATCAGAAATTTGATTCTATCTTTTCAGCACCTTAAACCTAAGATCAAAATATGTAAATCTCATACAACTCTTCAAAATGTAAATTCTTTTTATAGGCAGCCATGAGTGAATTGATAATTTGACAGCACTATTGAACAATTAATTTGGTATTTCATAGTAACTTCCTTTTGACTGTCAAATAACAAACATCATTAGCAATTAAGATTTCTAGGCAAGAATCCTTGGAAAACAAAATAAAAACAAGAATGCAATCCATACAGACTTGATGAAATCAGAGAACATGAAATACATTTCAAAAACAAAATTTTATTCAAAGTTAAAATGTGAATTTGCAGTTAAAGAAAGTTAAAAAAAACTGAAGATTTTAAGAAGGGAAACCAATTTTATTCAAAGTTAAAATCTGAATTTGCAGTTAAAAAAACTGAAGATTTTAGGAAATGCAAAAAAGAAACAAAATCTGCTAAAAGAGTAAAATCTTTATATTTTGCAGACAAACTATGGGTGATAAGCATTTATAATCTCAGGTGTCAGACTTTTCAAAAGTTTAATATCTCTGTTCAAATGTTAAAGTTTGTATGGTAACTTACTATTTTTAATGACAATATAAGTATTGCAGAAGCATGCACAGAAGAAAAAGTAACTAAGATATACGATTTTTTAACATTTTAAATTCTTTTCAGGTCAGGGCAGCCAGGATGTTGAAAATGGCATAAACAGCTGTAACATGTACATCAGAAGGCATACACCAATACACAAGGCGGAACTACATTCATAAAATTGTTAATTTAAAAATTTTAAGTTTTTTTTTAAATTTTGAAGTTTTAGAATTTTAATATTTTATAATGTCTAGAACACTGGAATTGACAATATTTTTCATTTTCATAGTTTGTTGTAAACTCTTTTCATTTTCTTGTTTCATATGAGAAAAATTTTACTTTAGCTTTTTCATTACATTTTGCACTTTGGACTTTTTGTTGGATATTTGGGCAGAGGTCACAGATTTAACCCCCACAGTTGTTACAAACAGGATATCGACGGAGACTCCAAACTGCAAGCTGTCAGGAACCGGAAGACAGTCCAGGGTTGAAAAGTCATAAACAGGATGTTGACTGAACTTGCAGGTGGTGGCTGGAAAATCAGTGTGGGCATTCTAGCCCGATAAAAGTGACACAGAGGCCCTCATGAAAGGCACCTCAGAGAGACATACCACCAGGCCTGGGAAAACACAAGACCAATGTCCCCGTTAAGAACAGTCTGTCGAATCTCATAGTCTCTTTCACACTCTTCATTCTCCGCCACAACACAATGTATCTGATGAAATAAAAAATATATCCTCATATTTTTATAAACACGTTTCGAGTCTTCTTTTTTCTCCAAGTTCAGGATTTTCCTCCTGCAGACCAAGATGGCCATACAACATTCTTTGAAAAGTTCAAAACTTTGACAAAATGTTGGCAAGAATGGGTTTTTTTATCATTGCAAGAGTCTGACTTTTCAAAAGTTTAATATCTGTTCAATCTAAGAGTTAATATATGTGTTCAAATGTTAAAGTTTGCATGGTAACTCACTATTTTCAATGACAATAATCAGAAGTTACCATTGATTTAACATTTAATTTCCTTATTATGAATTTAAGAGTCCAGGCATGCCTTTCTATTTCCAGAGTGTATGTGAAGGAACTCTATAAGTATTGCAAAGGCAAGCAATGAAGAAAAGGTAGATAAGGTACAACATTTTATAACATTTCAAATTCTTTTCCTTTTCATTTTTTTCATTAAAGCAAAATTTTCAAATTCTCAACTTTTTAATTTTTTCACTCTTTCATGACATTTTACACGTTTTCTCCAAGAACCAACCATGCACCCAGCACAATGGATCATATGACTAATTTTCATTTCCAATATGTCAGTGAAGCTATACTATTAATCACTGCTACCCACAACAGACCGGTCCAAAGACTGGCATTTATAAGTATCTATCTATCCGGACTTCACCAAGCCCTAACTTGAAATTTTGCACACACACTCCCTTCAATGAGTAGGGAAACAATGTTATTTTGAACCCCCTCCCATAATATGTTTTTAGTGGGGGGTTCAATTTGCAATGTAAGTTTATCCTAAATTGATTCCTTAGTTTGTGTCAGGTCACATTCACGCTTGATTTCTTTTTTAAACACCATATATGGGTGGCAGTGATTCATAATTTCCCATGGAATGCTAGTTTCAAATTATCTCTCTTCCTATCTTTCCCTCACTCCATTGAAGATTGTGATTAACAACTATAATTAAATCTTTTTGCAAACTGTTGCACATATTGAAGTAATCAACACATGTCAGAAGACTATGGATACTGCTCTCTATGTTGGCATGTCTATTTTAAAAGACTATGGATACTGCTCTCTATGTTGGCATGTCTGTTTTAAAAGTGGGACAACATGAAAACATTGAACTAAACATTTAGGATGAATATGGGTTTTTGACGGTGTGTTTGCATGTGACATTCTACATGTGAATTCCTTCAAAATGCTGAACAACACAC
Source organism: Architeuthis dux (assembly GCA_006491835.1). Classification (NCBI taxonomy): domain Eukaryota; kingdom Metazoa; phylum Mollusca; class Cephalopoda; order Oegopsida; family Architeuthidae; genus Architeuthis; species Architeuthis dux. Next base: position 205,251 of record VCCN01002415.1, read on the forward strand.
TTCACATGAAGTTTCTATTCAGTGCGTCTACTGTAGTGAATTCATAAAGATGATCCCTGTGAAAATGCTGAATAACACAGCTCACAAGATTATGGTTTCTCTCCAGTGTGTTTACATATGATTTTTAAAAATTGAAATCCATGAAAATGCGGATCCAGACATCACATGAATATAGCTTCACTCCAGAGTGTGATGAATGTGAGTTTTAAAACTGAAATCTTTGAATATGACAAACCACAAATTTTACATGAACTTTCCAGTGTGTCTTTGCATTTATGAATTCTGTGAAATTGAACTACACACTTCATGTGTTCTCTCCAGTGTGTCTAAATGTGAGTTTCTAAACTTGAATTCTTTGAAAATGCTGACACACATTTCACATGAATATGGTTTTTCACCAGTGTGTATTAGCATATGAGATTTTAAATTTGAACTATATGAAAATGATAAACCACACACTTCACATGAATAAGGTGTCTCTCCAGTGTGTGTTTGCATGTGAGTTTTTAAATGTGACCTCTGCGTAAATGCAGAACCATGCACTTCACATGAATATGGTTTTTCTTCAAAGTGTGTCTGCAGGTGAGTTTTTAAATTTGAATTGTCTGAGAATGCTGAACCAGACACTTCATATGAACAGTGTGTTTGCATGTGAGATTTTAAATGAAATGGTGAATGACACACTTGACATGATTATGGTTTCTCTCCAGTGTGTATCTGCATGTGTCTATTTAAATGAGATCTCTCTGTGAACACTGAATCACACACCTATCATGAATATGGTCTCTCTCCACTGTGTCCACTTGTGTCTTTTTGAATATGGTCTCTATGGTGTGTTTGCATGTGAGTTTTTAAATGTTGCTTTTGTGAAAATGCTGAAACACACACTTCACATGAATATGGTTTTTCTCCAGTGTGTGTTCGCATGTGAGTTCTTAGATTTGAATTGTCTGAAAATGCTGAGCCACACATTCCACATGAATATGGTTTCTCTCCAGTATGTCTTCGCATGTGTGTTTTCAAATGTGATCTCAATGTAAATACTGAATCACACACTTCACATGAATATGGTTTCTCTCCAGTGTGTGTCCGCATGTGAATTTTAAAAATTGAATAGTGTGTAAATGATACATCACACACATCACACGAATAGGGTTTCTCTCCAGTGTGTGTCCTCATGTGAATTTTTAAACTTGAATTCCTCGAAAAGGCTGAACTACACAATTCACATGAATATGGTTTGATTCCAGTGTGTGTCTGCATGTGTCTTTTTAAAATTGAATTCTGTGAAAATGCTGAACTACACACTTCACATGAATACGGTTTCTCACCTGAGTGGGTCTGCATGTGTCTCTTTAAAAGAGATCTCACTGTAAATGCTGAACCACATACGTCACATGAATATGGTTTCTCCCCAGAGTGTGTTCCTACAGGAGTTTTAAAATGTGGAGTCTGTAAGGATTTCAAGCCACTCCCTTCACATGAAGATGGTTTCTTCCCAGGGGATGTTCCCATATGTGTTTTAAAATGTGAAGTCTGTGAGGATTTCAAACCACTCTCTTCACATGAAGATGTTTTTTTCCCAGGATGTGTTCCCATATGAGTTTTTAAATTTAGAGTCGGTGAGGATTTCAGACCAATCGCTTCACATGAAGATGGTTTTTTCCCAGGGTGTGTTCCCATATGAGTTTTAAAATGTGAAGTCTGTGAGGATTTCAAACCACTCCCTTCACATGAAGATGGTTTCTTCCCAGGTGGTGTCCCTTTATGAGTTTTAAAATGTGGAGTCTGTGAGGATTTCAAACCACTCCCTTCACATGTTTTTTTCCCAGGGTGTGTTCCCACATGAGTTTTTAAATGTGGAGTACGTGAGGATTTCAAGCCACTCCCTTCACATGAAGGTGGTTTCTCTCCAGGATGTGTCCGCATGTGATTTTTAAAAATTGAATTGTGTGTAAATGATAAACCACACACGCCACATGAATATGGTTTCTCTGCAGTGTGTTTCCGCATGTGGATTTTTAAACTTGTGTTCCTTGAAAAGGCTGAACTACACACTTCACATGAATATGGTTTCTCGCCTGTGTGTTTCCGCATGTGTCTCTTTAAAAGTGATCTCACTGTAAATGCTGAACCACATACTTCACATGGATATGGTTTCTCACCAGTGTGAGCCCGCATGTGATTTTTAAAAATTGAATTGCGTGTAAATGATAAACCACACACATTACATGGATATGGTTTGTCTCCAAGGTGTGTCCGCATGTGAATTTTTAAACTTGAATTCCTCGAAAAGGTTGAACTACAAAATTCACATGAATATGGTTTCTCTCCAGTGTGTGCCCGCATGTGTCTTTTTAAAATTGAATTGTGTGTAAATGATAAACTACACACATCACACGAATATGGTTTCTCTCCAGTGTGTGCCCGCATGTGTCTTTTTAAATTTAAATTGAGTCGAAATGATAAACCACACACATCACACGAATATGGTTTCTCATCTGAGTGAGTCCGCATGTGTCTCTTTAAATGTGATCTCACTGTAAATGCTGAACCACATACTTCACATGAATATGGTTTCTCCCCAGGATGTCTTCCCATATGAGGTTTAAAATGTGGTGTCCGTGAAGATTCTAAGCCACTGCCTTCACATGAAGATAGTTTTTCCCCAGGTTGTGTTCCCATATGAGTTTTAAAATGTGGACTCCATGAAAATTCCAAACCACTCCCTTCACATGAAGATGGTTTCTCTCCAGAGTGTGTTCCCATATGAGTTTTAAAATGTGGAGTCTGTGAGGATTCCAAGCCACTCCCTTCACATGAAGTTGGTTGCTCCCCAGGGTGTGTTCCCATATGAGTTTTAAGATGTGGAGTCTGTGAAGATTCCAAGCCACTCACTTGACATGAAGATGGTTTCTCCCCAGAGTGTGTTCCTATATGAGTTTTAAAATGTGGAGTCTGTGAAGATTCCAAGCCATTCACTTCACATGGAGATGGTTTCTCCCCAGGGTGTGTCCCCATATGAGTTTTAAAATGTTGAGTCCGTGAAGATTCCAAGCCACTGACTTCACATGGAGATGATTTCTTCCCAGGGTGTGTTCCCATATGAGTTTTAAAATGCGTAGTCTGTGAGGATTCCAAGCCACTCCCTTCACATGAAGATGTTTTCTCCCCAGGGTGTGGCCCCATATGAGTTTTAAAATGTTGAGTCCGTGAAGATTCCAAGCCACTGACTTCACATGGAGATGGTTTCTCCCCAGGGTGTGTTCCCATATGAGTTTTAAAATACTGAGTCTGTGAAGATTCCATGCCACTCCCTTCACAAGAAGATGGTGTCTCCCCAGAGTGTGGTCCCATATAAGTTTTAAAATGTGGAGTCTGCGAAGATTCCAATCCACTCCCTTCACATGAAGATGGTTTCTCCCCAGGGTGTGTTCCCATATGAGTTTTAAAATGTGGACCCCATGAAAATTCCCATCCACTCACTTCACATGAAGATGGTTTCTCCCCAGGGTGTGGTCCCATATGTGTTTTAAAATGTGGAGTCTGTGTAGATTCCAAGCCACTTCCTTCACATGAAGATGGTTTCTCCCCAGGGTGTGTTCCCATATGAGTTTTAAAATGTGGACTCCATGAAAATTCCAAGCCACTCCCTTCATATGAATAGGGATTCTCTTCATTATGTGTTTGCATGTCTATCTTTTATGTGAACTCCTTCAAATGAACACCTTGACACTTGACACGTGAATATTGCTTATTTTTAGTGTTTTCTAAATGTGTTTTAGTATAAGCAGTCTAAAACACAAATAATCCCATTTCATGAGAATATCTGCTTTTTTGCTGTGTGTTTTGTCATCTTTTCATTTAATAAACAACAAATTTATACACATAATTATATTATTTATCTTGATTACGTATTATGATAAACCACACACATTACATGGATATGGTTTGTCTCCACGGTGTGTCCGCATGTGAATTTTTAAATTTGAATTCCTCGAAAAGGTTGAACTACAAAATCACATTAATACGTCTTCTCTCCAGTGTGTGCCTGCATGTTGTCTTTTAAAATTTAAATTGAGTCTAAATGATAAATCACACACATCACATGAATATGGTTTCTCATCTGAGTGTGTCTGCATGTGTCTCTTTAAATGTGGATTCCAAGCCACTCCCTTCACATGAAGATGGTTTCCATATTCAACATTGAATAGAATACCAAAGTTTACATACAGCCATCAGAGAAGTTCATTAGTTTCTACCACAGTTGAAATCTCTGAAAGAAGAAGAGGTATTATTAATGATCATATACTCATTCATTAGTTGTAATTATAAAGATGTATTAACTCAGTTTGGCTTTCAATGAATTCCAGCATATCTTA
>VCCN01002415.1:209732-219737 GCA_006491835.1 Architeuthis dux
AATTAAATCCACAATTTTGCCTACAAAGTATACTTGAAATTTACTTGTAAAATACCGAAATAACTATAAATTAATTATTTTATGGTAAAATAAAGCGGATTCTTGAATTCCTCATGTCTGAAAACCATGATTTAGCCTTTTCCAAGTATTCAGATATGTCAATTGGGAGACGAGATATGAAATTCTTTTTTTGTGTGTGCTGGCGGACATTTTGTTTTATGCAAATGAGGTAGTTCTTCCCAACTTATTCTTGGGAACATCTTTTTTTCTGAAAGAGGACATCCTAAGGAACATTTTGGTACCCTAAATGTAGAATCATGGGGGGTGTACGGTAACCCCTGCTGGCCCCCGGACTACTACGCTTGTAGCTCGAAGTTTATGTTAGCCTTCATAAGTACAAATAACTTTTCATGTGTGCCAAGACTCTGGACTTTACATTACAACATTTTTAAATTTATTTCTTTTTTCACGCCGAAAAAGACCCATACTGCTGGATGTTTTTTTGGTAGTTCGCACCACGAAAACCCTAACCCTTACCCTAGGGCTAACGAAATAAACTTATAACATATCAATACCGACTGGTTATGAAAATGTTGGGCCAGTGGGGATTAACGAAAAAGCCTCAATTTCTTTTCTTATTTCAAACTTTCGACAGCATTTAGCATCTTCTTCGGGCAAAATCTGCCAACCAGATCTGAAACACAACTAAAATAAGATATACAAGACTCAACTGTCTGTTCGGCAGAATGAATGAAATATTTTGATTCTTAAAGATCAAATTGCTGTTAAAATCTTACCCCCAAAAAACTAACACCATGAATTCAGTTTCTACTCGGCAAGAAAAAGGAAATGCAACTGAATCTATTTTTCTTTTCTTTTTGGGCTTCCGTACTTCAAAATCTTTAAAAACACTAGTAAAAACGTTTTCTCTCAAGAATAATAAATATACTTGAATATACTTGAAATAGCCTTTTTTGACAGCAGTTAATTGCGTCATTAAGCCAGCTTCAGTGTATTTGGACTGGGTTTAAACTAAGAAAAATGGTAATTAAATGTGGTATGTCTGATATCAGAACAAAGATTATTTTTTTAAATATTGATATTCTCGGATGTGACCGTCTGTTCAATTAGGCTGTTCCATGCATTTGCTACTCTTGCCGAGAGGAAAACTTTTTTCTAACACCAGTGGAGGTCTGAATTTGTAGTTTATGGCTGTGTCCTTTGGTTTTACTGCACACAGATGAAGTCAGCACTTTCTTATCAATAAACAACTGGAACTCACTAGCACGATCCAAATATACTCACAGTCACAACGAAAACAATAACTAACTTCAAGAACAAATACGACAAATACACGACACACACACACAAACAGCTTTTAAAGTAAATAACTTTAACAGAGACGAGATACAAACACAGATATGTGCATGCATGTACATCACCTTACTCACAAATTCTTATGTGGTTTCGTGGTTTCATGTGTTGGGTTTAGATCAGTGTTGCCAACACAAAAAATATTTTCGCTCTAGTTTGAATGACTAAAAGCTCTAAAATTGTTTTAAATAGCCAGAAATGGCCAGCTAAAAATGGTCAAAAATAGTCAGTGTGGTTAAGCGCAAACGCGCTAATTTAGCGCTTTTGCACTGTCAAAACAAGAAACGCGCTAAATCGGCAACACTGGTTTAGATCGATTCTGAAAAAATGCAATTTCCGGTTTTAAACCGGAAATAGCAATTCTTTTTAGCTGAAGTTAACCTGAAATAGCTATTCTTTAGCCGAAGGTTAACTGGAAATAGCCATTTTATAGCCAACCGAAATTTGGACAGCCTTTTGGACTATTCAAACCAAGACTTACCAAATATGTTTTACTTGGCGCCTTTTTTGTGAGTTATTTTTTTTAAAATTTAGTTCTTTTTTGGCAATCAAACTAGCAGAAAAATATTTTTGAGTTGGCAACACTGCTCGGGGGACGAAATCATATTGAACACCGTTTTGTGATTCCCTTTGTTCTCGCATTCAATCGCATTATTTTTTCCAAGATAATTTGACGTTTGTTTTATGAATCCTGAACAATCAACTTTGCATCTGAAACATTTTAAAATATTTCAAGATGAGTCAGGTAAGAATATTTTTATTTATTTTTAAAAATTCAGAAACATTGTCACTAACGCATGATGGCTTGTTTTTGATGTCCTTGAAATATTTTTAACAAATCTTAATTAATACAAAAATTGTGCCAGATAGCCCCCACAATACCAAATAGCCCCGTGTGTAAAGGCTTCTTTTTAAATAAACATACGTTTATGAACAAAATGGGCGAAAGTTTCATCGTGAAATCGACACGTGAGAAAATTTTAAAAATCAGCATATTATTCAATTTTAATGAAATTTTCGATACTTATTCATTAAAGGGAAAATTTTAAAAAAAAGATTTTCCATTCCAAATTTCGGAAAAGAATAATTTTTTTCATATGATTCCTACCCGACCTTTTATTAGTTTGATGATTTATCTATTTTGATGTTTTCGTTGATTTTTACACATTTTACAGATTATCCCTGGAGATACTAATTATGATTACCTTTTTTAGAATAATATCCACGAACTGCTGGAACGGAACTCTTACTTTGAGATTAAAAAAACGGGAAAATTAAGTAAAATAATTTTCTTTACGGAAATGTTTTAGTTTTATTCGATTAACAGGAACTTCTACTGCACTAAAAATTTGTTCTCAGGATCAACTTCATATGTTGATCTTGAAAATGTTATCAGCCTAGCTCTAGAAAGCATAATTTTTTCAGAAAAAGATTCATTGGTATTTCCAAGAAGCCATTTTAAAGTAACCATTACTCAGGACCTAGCCAACTTTGTGAGCTCAGTCTGGCAAAGAGGAAAGTGATGTCAATGCCCTACAAAATGTTACAATCTGGATCTAATATATATAATATATCGTCTCAAAAATGGCCTGAATTAAAAAACGACAAAAATACCCCATTTTTAAAGGCAAAAATGAACATGTGGAACAAGCTGAACAATTTTCTAACAAGAACCACTGAAAAGAACAATGTTTAAAATACCTGGGGCTAGATTTTCAAGTTGGTGTCTTGGTTCTGTCATGTTCTAATCAGTGGTTGAAATGGGGGTGGGGTATGTGGGGATACAGCATATACATACATCTCAATTCCAGGTTTTTTGTATGTTCAATGTCTACTAACATATACCTAGCCCCCAAATTCCAACCTTACCTTATACCTAGTTCCCCAAACCCATTTCCATCACCTGTTCTAATAGAGCATTGAAATCTTTTTTAATGACAATGACATCACAAATTTTGAATTTTATTTATTTGCAATCCTGCTTGGTCCATGGTAGCTTATAAGCCATTGCCAATTCCCTTTATTCATAACTATCAAAGATAATATTTATAACAAAAATGCATATTTACCAGATTGCAGAGAAATTGGCATCCACATCCCCCACGCCTGATGGCTCCACCCTACCTCTACTCATTTTCTTCTACTTTCTAGTATTGTGTAAATAAGGGGTTTTCTATTGTTGACAAGGTTTGTGCAGGTATTATGTACTGTCTGCCTGTAGCAGTTGGTGTAGGTGGAGCAATAGTCATCAGGATATACTGCTCTAGAACCCAACAACAGTCTTGTGTGGATGGCCAGGGAAACAGTCTCTTTGGCCCATGACTATACATAAATCTGATATATGCATCTTTTTGTTCTTCACAAACTTTGCAAATGTTTGCAATCCATCAGAAACCCTCAAAAACATGCCACATATTGGCCTGGTTGCACTTTTAACTCTCTTCTATTAATGTCACTGTAGATCCCAACATTTGCTATGAAAGAACTTGTGTCATGTGAAACTCGGCTAACTTGAATCTGTTCTCCATTTACAGGAACAAAATGATGATTTTTTTCTGATTTCCAGCAACTGTATGTCGTTGTTGGATTAAGGCTAGTTAAGGTAAACTGAATGGCTTGGTATGTTGGGTTTCCTCTAAGGCAATTTATTCTAGTAGACCAACTCTTCTCAGAGCTTAACACTCTTCCCTGTGAACTGACTAAAGGTGGCGGACCTCACTGGAATATATAGCACCTTTAGTAAAATGTCCCAACCCAAATCTCTGTATTTGATGACATCACTGGGGAGACAGCTGTCTTGAGACTGTATACTTCGATCAGATCCTAATCCTCACCCATATTCGGATAGGCAGCGTATTTAATTTTGTGCCCGGGTCATCTAAAAGGTGACTTTTGTTTATATAAAATACATGGTTGACAAAATTGCTGTTCTGTTTGCTATCTCTTTTTCCATTAACTAAAAATATTTTATTTTATTTTTCTGAAAGACATCTGAGGTTTCCAATTCTCCATTGTTCTGATATCTCTAATGTTTATACAAGGAGATATCTACCAGATGTTCTCACTGGGCCAAGATTCTTTATGACTAAAAATATATTCCTTCCATTTGATATTCAACCCAACTCCAAACACAAAATGTATTTTATAAAATCTAACCTGAGAAAGAAGGTGGGGGGGGGGTCTGTCTTGTCACAGTAAATTTCATGTTTAAACATATTTCTCCTCTTTTATCCTTACTACTAATTAAAGATAAATAAGAAATATGTGCATATAAATGAAATTCCAAATTCGTGAGGTCATTAAACAAAATGTCTATGCTCTATTAGGACCAGTGATGGAAATGGGTTTGGGGAACTAGGTATAAGGTAAGTTTGGAATTTGAGGATTAGGTATATGTTAAAGTCTCCATTAGTAGACATTGAACATACAAAAAACCTGGCATCAAGACACCAACTTGAAAATCTAGCCCCAGGTATTTTAAACATTGCTCTTTTCAGTGGTTCTTGTTAGAAAATTGTTCAGCTTGTTCCACATGTTCATTTTTGCCTTTAAAAATGGGAGTATTTTTGTCGTTTTTTAATTTGGCCATTTTTGAGACCTTATATCTCAGGATCTAGAAAAGTTAGAAAGATCCAGATTGTAACATTTTGTAGGGCATTGACATCACTTTCTCATCACAGAGCTCACAAAGTTGGCTAGGTCCTGAGTAATGATTACTTTAAAATGGCTTCTCGGAAATACCAATGAATTCTGGATCCCACTTTGACATCTGTTTCTGAAAAAAATGATGCTTTCTAGAGTTAGGCTGATAACATTTCCAAGATCAACATATGAAGTTGACCCTGAGAACAAATTTTCAGTGCAGTAGAAGTTCCTGTTGTGGAATGGTTGCTAGTTGAAAATGGAAAAAGAAATCTGGTCGTTGTCACTACAAACAAAGCAGTCCTTATTCTTGGATCCATAGTGACTGAACAAGTAAAGATATTGAGCTAAAGTTTTACAAGACTTCATTTCAAACCCAATTGAACCTGTGTGCAAAGTTAGAGCAAAATCTGAGAATGGTAGGGTGGTCCACTTGACATGTATTTTTAATATATTTTATTCTGTTTTTTGTTAATGCAAATTGACTACTATTTCAAATTATGGGAGCTGCAGGCGATAACATGCCTTTTTTTGCATGGCACAGCTGTCATGCATGTCAATCTTGTATTTTTTTCCACTCAAATATATGTGTACTGCATTGTCTACCATACATATTTTTAAATCAGATGTCGCTTACATGCTTGAAAACTTTTTTCATTTTTGTACATTTTGTTCATATATAGCTCATCGCAAATAAATTTACTTTTATTTAAGACTATCTTGAAGACAAAACTAAGTAAATTATTTTAATAAAAAAACAATTAAATAACAATATTATTACTTCTTCCTTTATGACAGATGTGTTTTTTATTCCTCTGTTAAGATTATCTGATTTGACATTTGTTCCTGCCCTAATGATGTCAAATGCAACATCAGCCATAATCACAATTTACTGAATAATTATTAATCTGCAGATTTTTACAAAATTATAAAAATTACGTAACCAGACATCATGCAAGCTCGGAACAAATAATCAAATTCAAATTTTATATTGCGATACTTGGTCATTTTCCAAAGAGTGATTAATTCTTGTAACTCATCATCCATCTCACTAAGCCATAATTACTAAGTTTGCCAAATTAAAATTTAAAGCCACATACTACTGCAATACAATCATCATGAATAATGATAAACTTCCCTGTACCACACTACAAATGCAACTCGACCAGACCCAATTCCGGTTGTTGTTTTGAAAAATTTTATTTAATCATTCTTGTATAGATCTACTATTTACATTGATGATACCTCTTTTTCATTCACAGATATCAGTTGCAGTGGATAACAAATGAGTGTCTCTAATGGCCATACATAAATATTGAATGAAGAAACTAATCATTAATTCACAGGTCAATACAAAAATCAGGAAAAAAACATATTCTTATGAAGTATGCTGATTTGCATTACTGGGTGTTTATAACTTGTGAGATGCCTGGATCTTCATTTTCACTGAATGGCAATTTAAAAACACATGCACACTCACACTGGAGAGAAACCATATACTTGTGAGAAGTGTGGATCAGTATTTTCACAACATTTTATTTTAAAAATGCATATGCACACACACACTGGAGAGAAACCATATTCCTGTGAGGAGTGTGGAGCAGCATTTTCTGTGAATTCAATTTAAAAAAAACACATGCAAACTCACACTGCAGAGCAAACATATTCTTGTGAGGAGTGTGAATCAGCATTTTCACGGAATTCAGATTTAAAAAGGCACATGCGCACACACACTGGAGAGAAACCATATTCTTGTGAGGTGTGTGGATCTGCATTTTCACTGAATGGCAATTTAAAAACACACATGCAAACACACACTACAGAGAAACCATATTCTTGTGAGGTGTGTGGATCAGCATTTTCACAACGTTCTAATTTAAAAATGCATATGCGCACACACACTGGAGAGAGACCATATTCCTGTGAGGAGTGTGGATCAGCATTTTCTGTGAATTCAATTTTAAAAAAACACATGCGCACACACACTGGAGAGAAACCATATTCTTGTGAGGTGTGTGGATCAGCATTTTCACAGCGTTCTAATTTAAAAAAGCATATACGCACGCACACTGGAGAGAAACCATATTCCTGTGAGGTGTGTGGTTCAGCATTTTCACAACGTTCAGATTTAAAAATACACATACGAACACACACTGGAGAGAAACCATATTCTTGTGAGGTGTGTGGATCAGCATTCTCACAACATTCTAATTTAACAAAGCATATGCGCACGCACACTGGAGAGAAACCATATTCCTGTGAGGTGTGTGGATCAGCATTTGCACTGAGTTCAGATTTAAAAATACACATGCGAACACACACTGGAGAGAAACCATACTCCTGTGAAGTGTGTGGATCTGCATTTTCACAACGTTCAGATTTAAAAATGCACGTGCGAACACACACTGGAGAGAAACCATATTCTTGTGAGGTCTGTGGATCAGCATTTTCACAACATTCTAATTTAAAAAAGCATATGTGCACACACTCTGGATAGAAACCATATTCCTGTGAGGTGTGTGGATCAGTATTTTCTGCGAATTCATCTTTAAAAAGTCAGATGCAAACTCACTGTAGGGAAACTATATTCTTGTGAGGTGTGTGAATCAGCATTTTCAAAGATTAATGTTACATAAATAATGAATGTATTGGCTATGATTGCTTATTCTTGAAATTTTTAAGTCTATAGTAAAGAAAATAAAAATATCTTATACTTGGAGTGAGAAAAAACTAATTAGTATTTACTTCCATCTTAATTTTAGTTGCTTTTCATTATTAAGATGAAAGAAAATACTAGTAAAAACTTTCAACAAAATTACTTATTGTGACTAAACTATGGCCATGAAACATTTAATCTATGATTAATTAAACAGCTTTGCCAGAGTTGCAGACTTTTTCATCTGATTACCCTCTAAGAATATATGAATTGCTTTTTTGTATAAATTTGGTGTTGATGAAGATACATCTCTTCTTTAAGTGTTGTTTTCAAAATTAATCATTACATAGAGGTGCTTATTTGTTCTCAATGCTAAATATTTTAGGTGTATCATTGTGTTTTCCAAAATATAAAATCAGTTAATTCTTAAGTGTTTATTGGCCAGTTGTTCTCACACTGGAATGATCTACCTGTCTAAAATGAGATGGGTATATTGCTGATTATTCTTTTTCAAAATATCTTTGTACATTTTTAATTGTTCTATTCTATATTTGTTATCCAATAAAAGATTTAAAGGAAATTTTGAATTGTTTTTTTATTCATAAAAATATATAATGTTCAAATCTTTGCTCAATTTTATCTTATCCATTGTGAAATTGAAATCTGTTTCCATAATTCTTATGAGAGGTTAAAAAGACTTTCAAATAGGGCCTCATTATGTTTCATATAAAACGGAAAGATTAAAAGATGTATTATAAAACTTTTGTTTGAAAATAACTGATTAAAAAAAGAAAACATTACTTTTGGGAGGAAATTTAACTTAAAATAAGAATTAAATAATCCTGTCAAAGATTTAAAAGAAAAGATGTTTGTCTTTGTAAGTTTCTAGACCGTGCATCCCCCCCCCAATGATTCTACATTTAGGGTACCTAAATGTTCCTAGGATGTCCTCTTTTAGAAAAAATATGTTCCCAAGAAAAAGGTTGGGAAGAACTACCTCATTTGCATAAAACAAAATGTCCACATGCACACACCAAAGAAATAGAAATTCATATCTCGTCTCCCAGTTTAAAAGGCTAAATCATTGGTTTCAGACATGAGGAATTCAAAAATCCACTTTCTTTTACCTTAAATCAATAATGTATAGGGATTTCTGGATTTTACAAGAATATTTCAAGTATACGTTATAGGCAAATTTGTGGATTTAATTCATGAAGGAGATATATAGATTTTTATATCGTTGGAAAGCTTTACAACGGTATATCTTGTCAATTTGTATCTATTGGGCTTGGAAGGTTACAGCTCCAAACGTGAAGCTAAGTATTCAGTATTTTACAAAGAAAATTTCAAGTACACAGCCCAAAGTCTATGCATCGTAGAATTATTTTCTATTAAAGTATACATATATGTATATCGTTAGAAGGAGAATTCTATCAGCTTCCCAACGGTGCATGTTCCCAGTTGGAATCTGTTGAGATTAAAAAGTCACAGACCAAAACGTGAAGCTAAGTACTCAACATTTTACGAAGAAAACTTCAAGTCCAAATTCTATGGACCGTATAATTAATTCTCGATGAAAGTATATATATTTATATATCGTTAGAAAGAGAATTTTACTAGATTTCCAGCGATTCCTAATTTGTATCTGTTGGTTGTAAAACGTTACAGCCCAAAACGCGAAGCTAAGTATTCAGCATCCAAAGTCTATGGATCGTAGAATTAGTTTTTGATGGGGGTATATACATGTATATATCGTTGGAAAGAAGATTTTGTCAGCTTTTCAACGGTGTATGTTACCAATATGTATGTGTTTTGGGCTTAAAGAATTACAGCCCAAAACATGAAGCTAAGTATTCAGCATTTTACGATGAAAACTTCAAATATACAGTCCAAATTCTATGGACTGTGGAATTAATCCCTGATAGAAGTATAGACATATATATATATCGTTTGAAAGAGGATTTCACCCGCTACCCAACGATGTATGTGCCCAATTGGTTACAGCCCAAAATGTGAAGCTAATTATTCGGCATTTTGCGAGGAAACAAGTATACAGTCCAAAATCTATGGATTGTGGAATTAATTTCTAATGGGGGATATATACATATATATATATCGTTAGAAAGAGAATTTTATCAGCTTTCCAGCAGTGTATGTTTATTATTATTGGTAACATACACCTTTGGAAAGCTGATAGAATTCCCTTTCTAATGATATATATAAATGCATATACCAAAATGAGAAATACATTTTACAATCCATAGGATTTGGACCGTGGACTTGAAGTTTTCTCATAAAATGCTGAGTACTTAGCTTCACGTTTTGGGCTGTGA
>VCCN01002415.1:244913-257403 GCA_006491835.1 Architeuthis dux
TCTTTTTCATTCACAGATATCAATTACAGTGGAGAACAAATGAGCGTCTCTAATGGCCATAGATAAATATTGAATGAAGAAACTGAAATCATTAATTCACTGGTCAAGGAAAGAAATCATATTCTTATGAAATATGCTGATTTGCATTACTGGGTGTATATAAGAAGTGCTATTTACAAAAACGTGCTAAAAATAAACTACATTCCTATGCCTTTTTAGATTTCATACTTTTTTTAAAGAACATGCAAATACATCTCTGTAGAGAAGCCATATTTTTGTGAAATGCATGCATCTTCATTTTCACTGAATGGTAATTTAAAAACGCACATGCAAACTCACACTGGAAAGAAACCATATTCTTGTGAAGTGTGTAGATTTGCATTTTTACAGAATTGCCATTTAAAAACGCACATGCGCACACACACTGGAGAGAAACCATATTCCTGTGAGGAGTGTGAATCATCATTTTCGGTGAATTCATCTTTAACAAAACACATGCGAACTCACACTGGAGAGAAACCATTTTCTTGTGAAGTGTGTGGATCAGGATTTTCACAACGTTCATATTTAAAATTGCACATGCGCACACACACTGGAGAGAAACCATATTCTTGTGAGGAGTGTGGATCTGCATTTTCAATGAATTCAGCATTAAAAATACACATGCGAACACACACAGGCGAGAAACCATGGTCTTGTGAGGTGTGTGGTTCAGCATTCGCTCAGAGTTCATCTTTAAAAATACACATGCGCACACACACTAAAGAGAAACCATATTCATGTGAGGTGTGTGGAACAGCATTTTCAATAAATGGCAATTTAAAAAAACACATGCTAACACACACTAGAGAGAAACCATATACTTGTGTGGCGTGTGGATTGTCATTTTCGCTGAATGGTACTTTAAAAACACACATGCGTACACACACTGGTGAGAAACCATATTCTTGTGAGAAGTGTGGATCTGCATTTTCTGTGAATTCAGCATTAAAAACACATGTGCGAACACATACTGGTGAGAAACCATGGTCTTGTGAGGTGTGTGGATCAGCATTCGCTCGGAGTTCAGCTTTAAAATCACACATGCGAACACACACTAAAGAGAAACCATATTCTTGTGAGGTGTGTGGATCAGGATTTTCACAACATTCACATTTAAAAATGCATATGCGCAGACACACTGGTGAGAAACCCTATTCTTGTGAGGTGTGTGGATCAGGATTTTCACGACATTCACCTTTAAAACTGCATATGCGCACGCACACTGGTGAGAAACCATATTCTTGTGAGGTGTGTGGGTCAGCATTTTCACAACGTGAACATTTAAAATTGCACATGCGCACACACACTGGAGAGAAACCATATTCTTGTGAGGAGTGTGGATCTGCATTTTCAGTGAATTCAGCATTAAAAACACACATGCGAACACACACTGGCGAGAAACCATGGTCTTGTGAGGTGTGCGGTTCAGCATTCGCTCGGAGTTCAGCTTTAAAAAGACACATGCGCACACACTAAAGAGAAACCATATTCTTGCAAGGTTTGTGGATCAGCATTTTCAATAAATGGCAATTTAAAAAAACACATGCAAACACACACTAGAGAGAAACCATATACATGTGTGGAGAGTGGATTGTCATTTTCACTGAATGGCACTTTAAAAACTCACATGTGTGCACACATTGGTGAGAAACCTTATTCTTGTTAAGTGTGTGCATCTATTTTCACATGCAAACACGCTGGAGAGAAACCATATTTTTGTGAGGTGTGTGGATGTGCATTTTTACGTAATTCAGATTTAAAAATACACATGCAAACTCACACTAGAGAGAAACCTTTGTCATTTTCACTGAATGGTGAGAAACCTTATTCTTGTTAAGTGTGTGAATCTGTATTTTCACAAAAAAACGATTTTAAAATACACATGCGAACTCACACAGGAGATAAACCATATTTTTGTGATGGTGCGCATCATTACATTTACATAATTCAGCATTGAAGAAACACAGGAAAATACACACTGGAGATAAAAAATTATAGTATTGCAAAGTGTGTTGCTCTGAATTTTCATGATGTTCCAAATTCAAAAAGTATCTCTAGAGAATCACCATACACGTGTGTAGATCAGCATTTTAAAAATGCACACTGGAGAGAAATCAGTTTTGTGTGTGGATTGGTATTTTCATGTTTGAAAGATGACTTGCAAACATATTAAAGAGCAACCATACTCTTGTCCAGTATGTGGATTGTCCATTTCAAAGAGTTCCAAATAAAAAAGTAAACATGGAAATACTCAATACAGAGAAACCATATTCTTATGAATTGAGAGAAAGCATTTGCAAAAACAAGAAAATTATATTCTTTTGAAATGTGTTTTTCATATACAATGTACTGGCTATGATTGCTTATTCTTGAAGTGTTTTTATTTTTTTCTGTCTTAAAATCAGTGTTTATAGTAAATATAGAGGTGCTTACTTGTGTTAATCAGATACATCTCTTCTGTGTGTGTTGTTTACAAAATTATTCATTACATTTCAATCCAAAATATAAAATCAGTTAATTCTTAAGTGTTTATTGGCCAGGTGCTATCACACTGGAATGATCTACCTGTATAAAATGAGAAGGGTATATTGCTGATTACTCTTCTTCAAAACATGTTTGTGAAATATGTGATATCTTTGTACATTTTTAATCATTCTTTTCTGTATTTGATATCCAATAAAAGATTTAAAGGAAATTTTGAATAGTTTTTTGATTTATAAAATATATAATATTTTAATCTTTGCCCAAATTTTTCTTTTCCATTATGAAATTGAAATCTGTTTCCATAATTCTTATGAAAGCTTAAAAAGACTTATTATGTTTTGGAAAGATTAAAAGATGTATTATAAAACTATTATTTGAAAATAACTGATCCAAAATTGAGTAAAACAAAACATTACTTTTGGGCAGAAATTTAACTTATCGTAATCCTGTCAAAAATTTAAAAGAAAAGATGTTTGTCTTTGTAAGTTTCAGGCTAATTCTTGTTTACAGTCATAGAAAGTGTAAGTTTATTCAAGGCCTGCTCAAGGTGTAGACAATGCAGGCAGTGGCCCAGGGCGCCAAGTGCTACATGGTTCCTGTGTCTGAAACAATCAGAATTTACAAATATATAAGAAAAAAATGAACAAATTAGATGGAATAAAAACAGTTGCAATTAGAAAATTCCCTAATGTTAAGACAGATTTTTCAGAAATATCTGACAGCTAAATACTTTGTTGTGGTGAAACTAAATCAAAGCAATTGGCAAAGGAAATTCTCATGACGGATGACAAGCTCAGTTAGACCTTGCTAGTTTGGTGAGATAGAGTGCTCACAATACCTGAGACATGGAATGGAAACTAACTTGAGGTTGCAAGGGAATTTCTGGGACACGCTTCTTAATACTATACTTCAAATGGTGCAGAATTTCTGCTTGACTAGCACCAGGGACATTTGGACCAGCCCTGAGTAAAGTTGTATTAAAATGGTGCTCATAGTTTAATGCAAATGAACTGTAAAGACAAAAAAGAAAGGGGAAATATTTATGTGCTTTGCAGTTGTAATCTAATATTTATAAACAATAGAAATCCATTTTGCATAAACTTCTCACCACCAATTGATGATGGTCATTGCATATGGATTAATACATTCAGTTCCATTTTACAAGCATCAGATTTACATCCTGGGAACTTTCATTTATGTTTGTTTCTCTCTCAATGAGTTATGTCCCTTAATGTTTGCTCTTGCCATACTTTTAAAAATTAATTCACAACAATACTCCTGATCCAAGTAAGAATATGGTAGAATTAAGGATTCTCAGACAATTGTGGCCCATGGATGTTGATATTTCAAGCACTTTCACCATGCCTCAGGAGGAATGTTAAGCACCTTGAAATACAGAATGGAATCATTGGTTCTTATATGGACAGGAGAAACTTGAATCCCTTCCTAAACTCAATCCGGCCTTGAGTACTGGCTCTATGATCTCAATACATCACATACAATTTTAGTCTTGATGATACAGTTCTGTGTCCGACAGGTATTTGGGGTTTGAGTAGGATCTCTGCAGAACTGGGAGATGGATGTGTTCATACTGTCCAAGGATTTGGCCCTTCTAGCAAAACGTCCAATGCAAAAATGGCTAATTTATACATATATATGCTACATACTCAAATGAACACATTGACACACTCAGGTATACACATGCACACATGCAATCATTTGTTTTAATAAATCATTATTGATGTTTCAATACATGCTTAGCTTTCATTCATAAGAGGACTTTAGGTTGATATTTATTATGGACAGATACTGTTATCACTTAATTAACGTGATTTTGTTTAACACGAGTTTTGCTTAACACGGTTAAATTAATAGTGAACACCCCTTTAAGTCACGCTATCAAAATAGTGTTTCTACTGACGTCTGCACTCACTACTCTCTCTGTGCGTTGAGACCAATAGTAGAACTACTATAACAGAGAACTGTTTACATTTCTCATAGTAGTACATTATATTACAAGCCAGTTTTCTTTTTTTCCCCTTTGTAATTTAGTGTCTATTAATCAACAAATAATGTATATGGATTTTGATATTGGACCTTTTAAAATCTTGATAAATTTTTTCTCTGAAAGTAAATGTTGCTAAAACTAATTTAATGTTGTTAATAAACATTTATCTCACATTTATTTTTATTTTCTTTACAAGAGTATCATATTCTGTACTTTATAGAGTACCTAGCTACAGTTAAATATGTTCAGTCGCTAACAATCGAGCATGGATAAATTGTAATTTTTACCATTGATTGTTGTATTTATTTAACGCGTCTTTGATATGCACAATACCATCTGGGGATTAAATAATCACGTTAATCAAGAGGAACCTGTTCAGTTCAGTTAGGTAGATTATAGAACCCATAACGTAGACCAAACACATCCCTCTAGCATGTGTGTGTATGTTGCGTATATGTATGTGTGTGTGACCATTTTGTCCATTGGACATTTTCTTTTGCATTGGACGTTTTGTTCATTGAACGTTTTGACCTGTAACCGTTTATTTTATATGTTGTAAAACGGTCTCTTTAAAACAGGAGAACCGCAATGCACAAAGTCTCTTTAAAACGGGTGTCTATCGCACAACACCACTTCGGGCAGAGCTTCTCCCACCACGACACCGGAAAACGAACTGTTTTCTCTCGAATCACTATACACCAACAACGTTTTCTACTCTGCCCTTCTGCTGAAGACTCAGCTCCTTTTATGAGAATTGGTCATTTCTCGGAGTGAGATTGATGTAGTGTAGGGCTAGAGTAATTACCCAGTGGGTCCAATCAATCAGTCTGCTATCGATAGTATCACAGATGTAACCTCGGTGTATCAGGCCGCCATATTTCTTGATCTTCGATGTTGCTTGAGTCGCAGGTTGTTTCATTGGCCATCCACCCCTTTCCCTCGTATCCACGTCCTCCGCCAGCACACCTCCCAATATAGTCCCTGTCAGTGATACCCAACCCATTTCATAGACTGATTAACCTTAATGCGATCTATATTCCCAACCATCTACAGTTTCCTTACTATTTTTTGGCGATCGGTTCTTTTCCTCTATTTAATAATTAAAGGGGGAAAAGGTATTGACTCTGCCAAATAGTTCTGGGATGGACAGAGGGGATCACTACCCTTTTCCTTATCTAAGTAACTTAAAATGTCTTACCGCCAGGATCCTCAGTCCTTTTCCTCGGCGACAATAACAGGCTTGGTATTCCCCTTAGTCCCAAGTAGCTCTGGGGTACCCACTGAGGATGCCTTTACTGTTTCCTTCCCTATGGAACACACTAGATCATATCGCAGTTAATCGTGAAAATGATCAATTACTTCGACTGGGTAATTGCTACTTTGTTAGACTTCCTGGGAACTGCACTCCGTCAGTGCAGCACTGAAGTGGCTGATGTTGCAAGGATGAGCAATAGTACAACCATGAAGTCCCACACTCTCCAGCTTTGCATCTAGTGGACGCCTGGCCGTTCTTGCATAGAGGCTGGTTCGGCTAAACCTGGCCATACCCCCGTTCATCCATTCGGTGCTACCCCCTCTAAACATTCTAAAATCTACTCTACTCCTTGACACCTTCTCTAACTCCTTCCAACACCTATTAACCTTAACATCTACTCAAATGTTTCAAACACCAACTCTAACCCCTTCCAACACCAACTTTAACCCCTTACAAAATATTTTGTTGCTTTTCATTTTCCTTTTAATCGCACATATAAAGTCAGATTCATTGGATCACATATATAAAGTCATATTCATTGAATCACATATTATATGGAAGCTAATAGTTGAGAAGATTATTACTAATATTAAACTAACTCCCATTATAAAATATATCTGACTCCATTAAAAGTAACGGTAAAATGTAGTAGCGTAGTAATCTCTAACAGTAAAGCTAATAGTAGCAGTAGTAGTAATAGTGCCTATAGCAGCCTTAAGGGTCAGTACTGCCGATAGTAGGCTACGGTGCTGATGAGACTAGAGAAAGAAAGGGGGTAATGTTAACGATGCGCATAAGAGAGATCTTTCTTTCTCTGCCTGTTTCTGCAGTAGTAAAATGAATTAATATACATGCATGTGCAAGGATGCAGTTTACACATGGTAACAAATGCATTGTGCATAAAGAAATACACATATTCTGCAATGATAATAAGA
This sequence comes from Architeuthis dux, assembly GCA_006491835.1. NCBI lineage: Eukaryota > Metazoa > Mollusca > Cephalopoda > Oegopsida > Architeuthidae > Architeuthis > Architeuthis dux. The sequence continues at coordinate 251,638 of VCCN01002415.1, forward strand.
AGTATATTTATTACAAAAGATAACAAAAAGTATTTCTTAGCTGATGAGAAGGAAGGAATGCATTTTAAAGTGTTCGTATACTACTTAGTAAAAGTGTCTGTAGTTTGTTGAAGATCTCAAGGAATAGAGTGTGTGCATGTATGAATGTGTATGAATGCGTGCGTACATGATCAGAGGTGAGAGGCACGTCTCTGTGGAACCGTCATAGATTTGTCAAGGCGACAAATCTGACTGAACAAAGATGAAGAATAGATCCGTCTTCTTATAGTGAGTGGTAGGTGTGATGCTGGTCGAAATTGTGGTGTGTTCGACTGTGTATCGTCAAGTATCCAAGATGAAATGTAAGTTGACAAGATACATCGCTTTGCCAGACTTCTTGTCTGCAGAGGGTATTGCAGAGTTCGAGTCAAGTACGGATTTTTCATGTCCTGAAAAGTGGCTATCTAAAAGACGAGATAACTTAATTTCTCGGAATAAAAATCTGGTTTGTTCTAAAGGAAAATTGGAATGAAGTTCTTTCCACTTGCAGAACGTATGCGCGAGTGCAAAAATGCGTAAGAGTCCGTTACACGTATATAAAGCCAGATTCATTGGATCACATATATAAAGTCAGCTTCATTGGATCACATATATAAAGTCAGCTTCAATGGATCACATGTATAAAGTCAGATTCATTTAAAACACATAAAAATTCTATTTGAGGAAGTCAAATTGGACGAAAAAGACAGGAAAGGTAACATAAAAATAATTCTTTTTGTTTTTAATTGTAATGTATGTAAATAAAATGAATGGTAAACTGGACTCTTATCATGTGTCTGTATTTTTCTTGGTAACTGGACATTTCGGCCGCAAACTTTCGGGCAAAGTTGTAAAAATCTGACCTTGATTGATCTGGAACCCTACTAAAAGGATATACAAGACTAGTCGTTTGGGAGAAAGGTTGGAATGTTTTGGTTCTCCAAGATCAAATTGTTGTTAAAATTTGACCCCAAACAACCACCATGATTTGAGTTTCTCTAGTCTGTCAGAAGAAGAAAATGCAACATAATCTTCCTTTTTTTTCTTTTTGAGGTTCCGTACTTAAAATTATGGATGTTAGCTTTGTTGGGTGAGGTATCGAAAAAGCCCCAACTGATATTTTAAAGAATTATATCGACCAAGGTCCGTGGATTCATTCAAATAAATATGACATTATTGTCCAATATCCATATTTGTACGACTACTCTATGTCATATTATTCCAACATAAAATGATTTTGAAACAGATTTTAAAAGTTTTATTTTTAACACCTTCCAAGAATTATGTTCCTGGTTTAATGATTTAAAATAAAAGGGAAACCTTTTAGATATTTCCACTCATTTTATGAACAAAATGCAAATGAAATGTTGTAAGCTGTGGTTATTTTAACTCAAGGAACGAAATCATGTTGAACACCGCTTTCTGATTTTCTTTGTTCTTGCAATCAGTCTTAATATTTTTTCCAAGATAATTTGCCGTTTGTTTTATGAATCCTGAATAATCATCTTTGCATCTGAAACATTTTTAAATATTTAAACAGAATCCAGGTAAGAATTGTTTTATTTTTAATTTTGTGAATTTTTAAATACATTCATTAAGTACAAAAGGCACCAAATTGAGATGCCTCTATGTTCCATCTTGCATAACAACTAGATATGAAAACTTAAGATTGATCTACTTAGCCTATCACGATTTGGACTTAAATCTAGCATCAAATCAATTTTCACTAAATCCTACATCTAAATATAAAACAACCATATATCTATATCTAATTCTTCTTATGATTTTCTTTTTCTTCTAATATATTCTTCATTGACAAACTCTGCCTTGCTCTTTTGTAACCACTCTTTTCCACAATGTGACTTTGAAGAAAATTCGGACAAATATTTTCTAATTGAACAAATGAAAAACTAAAGGTAATGCTCCTAGATCAGAATACTGCACGAGCATCACCCCAACTCCCAAAATGAAAAAAAATAATACAACAAATAAATAAAGGGAGAAAAGGTATAACATTTGAACAAACAAAATGCAAATGAAATGTTGTAAACTGTGGATATTTTAACTCAAGGAACGAAATCATGCTTAACACCGCTTTCTGATTCCCTTTGGTCTCGCAATCAGTCTTAATAGTTTTTCAAAGATAATATGCCGTTTGTTTTATGAATCCTGAATAATCATCTTTGCATCTGAAACGTTTTTAAATATTTAAACAGAATCCAGGTAAGAATTTCCTATTTTTAAAGATCTTAAAATTTTGAAATCTTAACATTTTCCTGTTTTATTCGTTTTATGACTTTCATTTCTTCTGAAAGAAACGAAGGTCAAAGCAGTTCAAACATTTTCCTATAAAAATATCAATGTTTTATTAAACTGAATCTTAAAATTCGTCTTTTTATGAAGTTCTTTCAGGCTCTTTTGTATAATTATTGACCGGTGTTATCTCAATGATAGTCCCTCACATAAAAGCTATTATGGATGAATGCAATCTTTTTTCTTTATGGCTAAACTCCAGGAAGGAAATTACCGTTTTGTGATTTCAAATGTTCAAATATTATGTTTTCTCCCATTATTTGTTGTTGTTTTTTTTCTTTTGGGAGAGGTGATGTTCGTGCAGTATTCTGATCGAGGAGCATTACCTTTAGTTTTTCATTTGTTCAATTTGAAGAAAATTCGGACAAATATTTTCTAAGTCACATTGTGGGAAACTGGGAAAAAGTGGTTACATAAGAGCAAAGCAGAGTATGTCAATGAAGAATATATTAGAAGAAAAAGAAAGTCATAAGAAGAATTAGATATAGATATATGATTGTGTTTATATTTGGATGTAGGATTTAGTGAAAATTGATTTGATGCTAGATTTAAGTCCAAATCGTGCTAGGCTATGTAGATAAATCTTAAGTTTTTTTGTAAAATTATTCTGAAGATGTGAATGGAATCATTTTTTTAATGTTTTCTCTGTTAATATAGAAGTTTCATATTTATATAAGTCTTACAAGTAAGTAAGCTATCACAAATACTTATCCAAGCCAAAAGACCAACATTGGATTATTGCCAAGCATGTGATGAGGTATTTAAAAATTACAATCGATTACGAGCTGTGTTAGAGGAAAAGGGAGGAAAAACTGCAACTTGAAGCATACAGCGATGCTGATTGATGACAGATGATGCACAGTACTGTTTTAGTTTAGCTAAAAATGGTCCTCTTGTATCTTGGAATCAAAGAAGCAAGCTGTAAAGTTCTTGTTGTGTTTAGTGCCTCTGTTCACTTTGTTAGTCGTTCTGTTCTAGCTGTGTGAGATTAGAATGCATTTGATTTGTAACTGTGTTTAGAAAAGAGGATGGAACAAGATAACACGTGTGCCAGAGCTGTTCACCTGGTAAGAACTGAGCCTTCCCCGTTCATATTTCCGGTCTGCGTTTACTGGGACCGGAAACGGAATGGGGGTTGCTGGGAGCTTGTTTCGGCATGTTTATTGATTTAACATATACATACATTACATGTACCTAACCCCCAAATTCCAATCTCACCTCATACCTGAAATCCATTTCAATCACTGGTCCTATTAGAGCATTTTGTTTAATGACATCGCGAATTTGGAATTTCATTTATTTGCATAGTTCTTATTTATCTTAGGTATATGTTAAAGTCTCCATTAATAGACATTGAACATGCAAGAAACCTGGAAATTGAGATATAGGTATATGCTGTATCCCCACATACCCCCCCCCCCCCATTTCAACCACTGATTAGAACATGAAAGAATCAAAACACCAACTGGAAAATCTAGCCCCAATATTTTAAACATTGCTCTTTTCAGTGGTTCCTGGTAGGAAATTATGCAGATTGTCCCACATGTACGTTTTTGCCTTTAAAAATAGTGCATGTTTGTCATTTTTTAATTCGGGTCATTTCTGAGACCTTATATCTTAGGATCTAGAAAAGCTAGAAAGATCCAGATTGTAACATTTTGTAGTACATTGACATCACTTTGTTCCTTGTCAAACAGAGCACACAAAGTTGGCTAGGTTCTGAGTAATGATTACTTAAAAATGGCTTCTCGGAAATACCAATGAAATTTGGAGCCCACTTTGACATCTTTTTCTGAAAAAATTATGCTTTCTAGAGCTGGGCAGTAGAAGATCCTGTTGTGGAATGGTTGCTAGTTGAAAATGGAAAAAAATATTTGGTCATCGTCGCTTCAAAAAAGTAGTCCTTGTTCTTGGATCATAGTGACTGAACGAGTAAAGATATTGAGCTAAAATTTCACAGGACTTCATTTCAAACCCAAATGAACAATGAGCAAAGTTAGAGCAAAATCTGAGATGGGTCCACTTGACACGGAATGACCCATATATATGAGAGCACACAACAAAAAGAAGTTTGTATTTCAGTAGCAAACATAACTTTCTTAAATTTTGTAACTTTGCCATTTTGTTGTTGCAGGTTTGGTCATCGTATCTGCTGTAGGACAATAAACAATGGTTATTTTATCATCGTTGAGTGTTGAATGAACAAAATGATATTTGATGTCAACATGTTTGCATCTTTGATGATAGACTGGCTTTTTGGAAAGAGCAATTTCTCCTAGATTCTCCTCAAAGATTTCTTACCAGTGCATATTGACACTCATTGTCTATTCCATTTAGTAACTGAACAATAGGTATAAACTCTCCTCCTGGGTAGATGCAGCAACAGAATTTTTATTAAGCAGGGATGATAATTAGGTTGTCTCTGGTGTCCATACTTTCTTTTGTTATTAAAATTTGATAGCTGTTTGTTGTGTGTGTGTATATAACATACTGCAGGGCTATTGGCATCGTGGGGGCTATTTGGTATCATTTTTTATTAGAATTTGTCAAAAAAATTTCAAGGAAATCGAAATCAAAAACAAAAATTACCCCATCTTTACAAACACCTTGGTTAAATTTTGAGTGCTAGTTATGTTGGATATTTAGGTGGAGATCATAGATTTGACCCCCACAGGTGTTGAAAGATGAATAGGATATCGACTGCAAGATGTCCAGGACCAGAAACAGACACACCAGGTGTTCAGGGTTCATAAACAGGATGTTGACTGAACTTGCCGGTGGTGGCTGGAAAATCAGCGTGGGCATTCGGGTCCGAAAAAAGCCAGATAGACACGGGACGCCCTCAGAGAGACATACCACACAGATGTGGGAAAACACAAGACCAATGTCCCTGTTAAGAACAGTCTGTTGGCTCTCATTGTCTCTCTCACACTCTTCATCTGCAGATTTCTACAAAATTATGAAAATAAGTAACCATACATCATGAAAGCTTGGAACAAATAATAAAATTCAAATTTAATATTGCGATACTTGATCATTTTTGAAAGAGTGGTTAATTCTTGTAACTATCTCCATCCATCTCACTAAGCCATAATTACTAAGTTTTCCAAATTAAAATTTAAAACCACATACAATTGCAATACAATCATCACTTTTATTTAATTAAAATATTTTACGTTTACGATCTTACTGATCGAAGATTTTGTTAAATAGGTAGATAACAGACTTTTTGATAACAATAACATCAAGAGAACCACAAGACGATTTGTACGAAATCGACTATGGCTACACAAAATAGGCATAAACAAACGCAAGGGAACATAGTTGATTGCAACAAATAAACAGAATGCTTAAATTAGGTACTCCAAACAGGCAGCCTTAGCTGGAAACTGGGTGTATTTGGCCTAATTTTAGATAGTTTTCAATCATCAATTT
>VCCN01002415.1:260618-273378 GCA_006491835.1 Architeuthis dux
TTTAACTTTTCAAATTCTCATAAATGCACCTAGATCCCTTTGACAAACAACATATCTTCTTTTTCTGATTCCAATGACACCAAAAACATCCATGTAGCATAAATAGAAGCTGAGATATCGAGTTTTAAAAATGCTGTTGAATTACCGGAAATAACGGTTACAATTTTAACAAGTGGAAAGGGGAGAAATTGAAATTTTGCTGATTTTAACTCCTTGAATCAGGCATTATTTATTCATTTCTGAATCTGTAAAAAATCAGGCTTGTTATTTATACTATAGGGAACAGTGTCAAATAAGATTTGGCAATGTTCATAACATAAATCAAGCATACAGGGCCGTCAAAATCCATGTTTTATGCTTTTTCAATTTGGCGCAAAAATATGCGGCAAAATTGAATATTCAAAAATTCATATCTCCAGAACCATTCAACATTTTTTGATAAAATGTATATCAGTGGAATCAGGATAAATAGATCTAGACAATGGAATAAACAGTTTATATGTCTCTGACATATCAAAAATCAGTTTGGAGTACCTACTTAAATATTGGTGTAAATTTGTTTTAACACCGTTTTCTGTGGAAACTTTCATCACATTGCAGCAATTTAATTTCTTGTAACTCACCATCCATCTAACTAAGCCATAATTACTAAGTTTGCCAAATTAAAATTTAAAACCACATACTATTGCAATACAATCATCATGAGTTATGATAAACTTCCCTGTACCATACTACAAAAACACTGTCAAAAGCAAGTGGACCAGTCATAGTATAATCTGAAAAAAGCACATTAAATTATAATAATATTTTGAACAGTGGTACAGAAAATTTGAGAACAAATTAACTGCACTAATCAAGGCATACCTGTAGTATAATCTGCTTTTTGATTGAATATGAAGTGATATGTTGCAATTCACTGAAACACAAACCAATTTATTATAATTTTATAATTGCAAAAAAAATTTGCTCTAATATTTACATTAATAATACCTCTTTTTCATTCACAGATATCAGTTGCAGTGGAGAACAAATGAGTGTCTCTAATGGCCATACGTAAATATTGAATGAAGAAACTGAAATCATTAATTCACTGGTCAATACAAAAATCAGGAAAGAAACCATATTCTTATGAAATATGCTGATTTCCATTACTGGATATTTATAAGAAGTGCTATTTACAAAAACGGGCTAAAAATAAACTACATTCCGATGCAGTTTTGATTTCATAGTTTCGTTTTTAAAGAACATGCAAATACATCTCTGTAGGGAAGCCATATTCTTGTGAGATGCGTGGATCTTCATTTTCACTGAATGGTAATTTAAAAACACACATGCATACTCACACTGGAGAGAAACCATATTCTTGTGAGGTCTGTGGATCTGCATTTTCACTGAATTGCAATTTAAAAACACACATGCAAACTCACACTGGAGAGAAACCATATTCCTGTGAAGTGTGTGGATCTACATTTTCATTGAATTGCAATTTAAAAACACACATGCGCACACACACTGGAGAGAAACCATATTCTTGTAAGGTGTGTGGATTAGCATTTTCACAAAGTTGTAATTTAAAAACACACATGCGCACACACACTGGATATAAACCATATTCCTGTGAGGAGTGTGGATCAGCATTTTCTGTGAATTCATCTTTAAAAAACACACATGCTAACTCACACTGGAGAGAAACCATTTTCTTGTGAGGTGTGTGGTTCAGCATTTTCTCTGAGTACAGAATTAAAAATACATAAGCGAACACACACTGGGGAGAAACCATATTCTTGTGAGGAGTGTGAATCAGCATTTTCACAAAATTCACATTTAAAAAGGCACATACGTACACACACTAAAGAGAAACCATATTCTTGCGAGGTGTGTGGATCAGGATTTTCAGAACGTTCACCTTTAAAACTGCATATGCGCACACACACAGGAGAGAAACCATATTCTTGTGATGTGTGTGGATCAGCCTTTTCACAACGTGAACATTTAAAATTGCACATGCGCACACACACTGGAGAGAAACCATATTCTTGTGAGGAGTGTGGATCAGCATTTTCTGTGAATTCAGCATTAAAAACACACATGCGAACTCACACTGGAGATAAACCATGGTCTTGTGAGGTGTGTGGATCAGCATTCGCTCAGAGTTCAGCTTTAAAAACACACATGCGCACACACACTAAAGAGAAACCATATTCATGTGTAGTGTGTGGATCAAGATTTTCACAACATTCACATTTAAAAATGCATATGCGCACACACACTGGAGAGAAACCATATTCTTGTGAGGTGTGTGGATTAGCAGTTTCCCAAAATTCAGATATAAAAAGACACATGCAAACTCATACTGGAGAGAAACCATATTCATGTCAGGTGTGTGGATTAGTGCTTTCAAAGATTGTTACTTTAAAAAGACACATGCAAACTCACACTGGAGAGAAACCATATTCTTGCAAGGTTTGTGGATCTGCATTTTCACTGAATTGCACTTTAAAAAAACACATGCAAACACACACTAGAGAGAAACCATATACTTGTGTGGTGTGTGGATTGTCATTTTCACTGAATGGCACTTTAAAAACTCACATGCGCACACACACTGGTGAGAAACCTTATTCTTGTCAAGTGTGTGAATCTGCATTTTCACAAAAACAGATTTAAAAAGACACATGCATACACACACTGGAAAGAAACCATATTCTTGTGAGGTGTGTGGATCTGCATTTTTACGTAATTCAGATTTTAAAATACACATGCGAACTCACACAGGAGAGAAACCATATTCTTGTGATGTGTGTGGGTCATCACATTCACATAATTCAGCATTGAAGAAACACAGGAAAATACACACTGGAGATAAAAAATTATAGTATTGCAAAGTGTGTTGCTCTGAATTTTCATGATGTTCCAAATTCAAAAAGTATCTCTAGAGAATCATCATACACTTCTGAAGTGGGTAGATCAGCATTTTAAAAATTCACACTGGAGAGAAATCAGTTTTGTGTGTGGATTGGTATTTTCATGTTTGAAAGATGACTTGCAAACATATTAAAGAGCAACCATACTCTTGTCCAGTATGTGGATTGTCCATTTCAAAGAGTTCCAAATAAAAAAAGTAAACATGGAAATACTCACTAGAGAGAAACCATATTCTTATAAATTGAGAGAAAGCATTTGCAAAAACAAGAAAATTATATTCTTTTGAAATGTGTTTTTCATATACAATGTACTGACTATGATTGCTTATTCTTGAAGTGTTTTTATTGTTTTCTGTCTTAAAAATCAGTGTTTATAGTAAAGAATAAAAATATCTCATGCTTGGTGACAGAAAAGAACCACTTTATCATCTCAACATGATGAACCATTACTACTTATTGACTAGTATTTTCTTTTATCTTAATTTTAGTTGCTTTTCATTATTAAGATGAAAGAAAATCCTAGTAAATAATTAGTAATGGTTGTCACTGCTTAAACATACTCATTGTGACTAAACTATTGGCATAAAACATTTAATCTATGATTAATTAAACAGCTTTTTGCAGATTGTTTTCACCTCATTAATCAAAAATATCAATTGTTTTAATTTACAAAATTTTAAAAATATTCAATGAAGTAATTTAAGACAAAATGAATTTTTAAACATGTTTTTATTTCTAACTGCCATACAAGTAATTTGATCTTGTTTTTTGTATAAATTTGGTGTTGATAAGATATATCTCTTCTTTAAGTGTTCTTTACAAAATTAATCATTACATAGAGGTGCTTATTTGTTGGTGTTAATAAGATACATCTCTTCTGTAAATGTTGTTTTCAAAATGATTCATTACATAGAGGTGCTTACTTGTTGGTGTTAATAAGATTACACCCCTTCTGTAAGCATTGTTTTCAAAATGATTCATTACATAGAGGTGCTTACTTGTTCTCAATGCAAAATATTTCAGGTGTATCGTGTTTTCCAAAATATAAAATCAGTTAATTATTAAGTGTTTATTGGCCAGGTGCTCTCACACTGGAATGATCTACCTGTCTAAAATGAGATGGGTATATTGCTGATTACTCTTCTTTGAGATACCTTTGTACATTTTGAACTATTCTTTTCTATATTGTATATTCAATAAAAGATTTAAAGTACATTTTGAATTGTTTTTTGATTCATAAAAATATATAATGTTTTAATCTTTGCTCAATTTTTTTATCCATTGTGAAATTGAAATCTGTTTCCATAATTCTTATGAAAGGTTGAAAGGACTTTCAAATAGGGCCTTATTATGTTTCATATAAAACAGAAAGATTAAAAGATATATTTTGAAAATAACTGAGTATAAAAAAAACATTACTTTTGGGCGGAAATTTAACTTATCATAATCCTGTCAAAGATTTAAAAGAAAAGATGTTTGTCTTTGTAAGTTTCATGCTAATTCTTGTTTACAGTCATAGAAAGTGTAAGTTTATTCAAGGCCTGCTCAAGGTGCAGGCAGTGGCCCAGGGTGCCAAGTGCTACGTGGTTCCTGTGTCTGAAAAAATCAGTATTTACAAATATAAAGTGAATAAATTAGATGGATTAACAACATTCTCATGATGGATGACAAGCTCAGTTAGACTTAGCCAGTTTGGTGAGATAGAGTGCTCACAATAGCTGAGACATGGAATGGAAAGTAAGTTGAGTGAGGTGAGGTTGCAAGGGAACTTCTGGGACACGCTTCTTAATACTATACTTCAAATAGTGCAGAGTTTCTGCACCAGGGACCTTAGGACCAGCCCTGAGTAAAGTTGTATTAAAATGGTGCTCATAGTTTAATGCAAATAAACTGTAAAGACAAAAAAGAAGGGAAATATTTTTGTGCTTTGCAATTATAATGACCAGCAGTTGTAATCTAATATTTATAAACAATAGAAATCCATTTTGCATAAACTTCTCACCACCATTTGATGATGGTCATTGCATATAGATTTATACTTTCAGCTTCATTTTACAAGCATCAGATTTACATCCTGGGAACTTTCTTTTATGTTTGTTGCTTTCTCAATGAGTTATGTCCCTTAATGTTTGCTCTTGCCATACTTTTAAAAATTCACAACAATGCTCCTGATCCAAGTAAGAATATGGTAGAATTAAGGATTCTCGGACACTTGTGGCCCATGGATGTTGATATTTCAAGCACTGTCACCATGCCTCTGGAGGAATTTTAAGCACCTCCAAACAAAACAATTTGAAATACAGAATGGAATCGTTGGTTCTTATATGGACAGGAGAAACTTGAATCCCCTCCTAAACTCAATCCGGCCTTGAGTACTGGCTCTATGATCTCAATACATCACATGCAATTTTAGTCTTGATGATACAGTGCTGTGTACGACAGGAATTTGGGTTTGAGTAGGATCTCTGCAGAACTGGCTGCTCCTTAGGATGGATGTTTGCATACTGTCCAAGGATTTGGCCATTCTAGCCATGGTGTTTTTCTTCCATGTTCCACTGACCAATGCATAAGGGCTAGTCAGTCCATCTCCAGGGTGTCCTTCTGCAAACGCTCCTGGGGTACCATCTCCCCCACTGAGGCTGCTTTTACTGTTTCCTTCCCTATGTTCCTCCCCACTCGATTATATCGCTGTAAGTTAATCGTGAACATGATCAATTACTTCGATTGGGTAACTGCTACTTTGTTAGACTTCCTTGGAACTGCACTCCGTCAGTACAGCACCAAACTGGCTGATGTTGCAAGGATGAGCAGTAGTACAACCATGAAGCCCCACACTCTCCTGCTTTGCATCCAGTGGATGCCTGGATGTTCTTGCATAGAGGCTGGTTCAGCTAAGCCGGGCCATCCTCCCATTCATCTATTCGGTACTATCCCCTTTAAACCTTTCAAAGCCTACTCTACCCCATGACACCTTCTCTAACCCCTTCCAACACTAACTCTATTTCCAACACCTATTTTAACACTTAACACATCATCTTACCATTCCAAACCTACTATTAACCTTGACACCTTCTCTAATTTTTCAAACACCAACTCTAACACCAACTTTAACCCCTTCCAATACCTCTTCTATCCCTTCTAATACCTACTGTAACCCTTAATACCTTTAACCCTTCCAAAACCTACTCTAACCCTTGACACCTTTTCTAACCCTCCTTAAAATCTTGGGGGCCTGTGCAGCCATGCATTGTTTGCACAGCCTTAAGTACGGCCCTGTAAATCTAAAGCAAATCAGTTAGATTTCCTGAATAATAAAATTGCATTTTTATTTACTTGAAATGTTGTAAACTGTGGTTATTTTAACTGAAGGAACAAAATCATGTTGAACACCGCTTTCTGATTTTCTTTGTTCTCGCAATCAGTCGTAATATTTTTTCCAAGATAATTTGACATTTGTTTTATGGATCCTGAATAATAATCTTTGCATCTGAAACATTTTTAAATATATAAACAAAATCCAGGTAAGAATTTCCTAATTTTTAAAGAACTTAAAATTTTGAAATCTTAACATTTCCTATTTTTGTTGTTTTATGAAAATGATTTTCATTTCTTCAGAAAGAAACGAAGGTCAAAGCAGTTCAAACATTTTCCTATAAAAATATCAATGTTTTGCTAAACTGAGTATGAAAATTCGTCTGAATTTCTTTCAATCTTTTTATAAAGTTTGTTGAGGATCTTCTGTATAATTATTGTCAGATGTTATCTCAATGATAGTTAATGGAAGTTATTTTCTCAGGAATTATCTTGAAAATATGTAAAAAAAAAAAACGATTCTAGGTAAAAGTAAAAGTCAAGTATTTGAATAAAACTTTGAAAGTCACTGAAGAACATTTTAGGGATCATGTTCCCATCAAGCACCCTAAATCTTTGCAAATCGAAAAGGATATTTTTTTCCTAAGAAAGTATTGTAGCGGTTACATTTCTCAAAGTACTAAAATAGGGTTAAAAATATCAAGCTGGCTTTGTAACTTCTATCTCTGAACCCTCTGAAGTACGAAACTAAATATTAGCTTCCTTTTTTCGTGACGTTGGCCTTTGTAGTCTGTTTCTTTACAGTGCCGAAAAGGAATGGAGAAAGAATGACCGAAGATTTGAAGTAAGAAGAGACGGCATTTGAAGAAATGTCCGTAGTTAGAAAGTGGGGCCTAAGCGACCCGAAACATTAAGTGGGAAAAGGAAGAGATGTTTTTACGTGCCAGAGAAATCGACACGCTAAGCTAAGTATTCAGCATTTTACGAGAAAACTTCAAGTCCACTGTCCAAATTCTATGGATCGTAGAATTAGTTTTTGATGGAGGTATATACATGTATATATCGTTAGAAAGGAAATTGTATCAGCTTTCCAAGTATGTTACCAATTTGTAGCTGTTGGTATTAAAAAGTCACAGTCTAAATTAGATAGATTTGGACTGTGTTCTCGATTTTTTATCGTAAAATGATGAATAACAAGCTTCACGTTTTCGGCTGTAACTTTTCATACCCAACAGATACAAATAGACAGTAGACAGCGTTGGGAAGCTGATAGGATTCCCTTTCTAATGATATATATATTTACCTCATGAATTAATTCCACAATCCATAGATTTGAACTGTGAACTTGAGGTTTTCATCGTAAAATGCTGAATACTTAGCTTCACGCCTTGGGCTGTAACTTTTTAAGCCCATCAGATACAAATTGGGAACACAAAAAATTGGGAACACAAAAACAATTAAAAACAGTCAAATCTAGGTAAAAGTAAAAATCAACTATTTGAATAAAACTTTGAAATTCACTGAAGAACATATTTTAATATGAAAAACAATAAACTATGAAAATGAAAATTATTTTCAATTTCAGTGTTCTGGGCGTTATAAATGTTAAAATTCAAGTCAAAACTTAGAATCTTAGAGGAGGATTTTTTTTCTTTCTTCTTTTTCATGACCGAAATATATTTTCCCGGCAGAAAATAACTAATGCCAGGCAAATATAGGCTCCCAACGAATCTAGGACAAATCGGCCGCGGACAAACCCGGACATTTCGGCCGCGTTTCGTTTTTAAAAGCCAAAATGACTATCTAGACGGGATTTAAAACGAAATAGAATCAAAATATATAAATCTAATGCCGTTTACAATAATAATAAGTTAATTCAATGTTTGTTGTTTAGTGTTTTATATATCTTTTTTCAACTTTTTATAGCTAAAATTATCCATCATTTGATTTCAAATAAATTAGTGTAAATATTATCATGACAATGTAAAGAAAACATTTGCTGTGTAGAGATTTGTATTAGAAAGATTTCCAAAGTTTTTACGCGCAGAACACGTTTATTTTTAAAATTTACCAAAAATACACTGTGGTATCCAGTGGAATTTTAAATCACCACAATCTATTTCTTATGACAAAAAATCGTGGAATAAAACTTTTGAGTATTATAAAAAAAATTATTGGTTGTCCGAGTCTCATTATTCATTTTTAAAGTATGTAGAAATAATGAGTCCATTTGTTTCTACTGATCAATTATTATTATGTCTTATTGATCAGAAAGCAGAGAAAACATTAATTCAATCAGAACGTGATTTTTACTTTTACAAAAATATTCGTCAACGAAGCAGAAAAATACTTTAGGAAAAAAATAATGTATAATGACTCATAGAAACGTTAATAATTCTTTTGATAATACTCAAAAGTTTTATTCCACGAGTTTTTGTCATATTTATAGTCTTAACTGTCGTGTCTCCCAGCTCGTGGGAATCTCACTGAAAAGGAAGATGAAGTAAAAGGACGATGACAAACGTGATGCTTAACTAGGTATTTCTGCGCAGAATACGGAAAATTGACACCTTGATATAAATAAACGTCAAAATCATATAAAACTTAATTTTTTCATTAGTAAGTTGAAAGATTGGCGAAATATATGAGATAAAAATTATTTGTTTGCACCTTATAAAACGGGAGATATTATTGAATCAAAATAGTGTAAATCTGCGCGAAAAAGTAAACAAAATATTTTCCGTACTAATTAGTAGTAAATTTTCACCCCTTTCAACGATCAAAAAAACACCTAGATTTTAAAAATTTATTATACAGCAACTACTGATTCGATTTTAATAAAATTTTCAATACTTATCGAATAAAGGATGGATTTTTAAAAAATCAGTTTGTATTCAAAATATCGGGAAACAAATATTTTTTCATTGTGATTAAAAAACACTCATCTTAAAAATGTTATTTATTTTCAAAAGCCCATGAGCATATAAATTCTGCTTCTGATTTTGAAAAAGCTATATATGAGTTTCCGTAAAAAATCTTTTAATTTAAATTATTTAAAAATGCGAAAAAAAGAAAATACTACTCTAATTGCCAATATTTTTCATTCATTTGGTAAAATATGATTTATCGGTATTGTCCATGAAAAGAAAAATAATCTTAGCATTAAAATCTTTTTTATAGAGAATTTTTAAGTTTTTACTGTTTTTAAAAATTTAATTTTTTTACTCTGTTTCTGTTATGATCAGTTAAAATCTGTTCTCACGTGATGTACTGTGAAAGGGTAAGTAAAGATATGTAAAAAATGAAAAATGAAACCAAGGGAGATTTTTTTTAAATTATTATTTTTGTTGTGATTAAATTGGCCGAAATTTTTCTATGGATGGACATACATCTATAAACGTAAATTTGTCATGTCAACAAAAGAGGACACAACTGCTGTCATAATCTCAGTCATCCTTCTGCTTATTGACAAATAGCGACTTCCGTAATACGTAATTACCGCCTGGGCACCTGTCAAGATTTCTTATCTCTGGCGGCAAACAGATGGTGTTGACAGATATTTGACTCCCCCAAACACACACACACGTGAAAAAGAGAGGTTTTTATGTATTTTTTAATGGAAAATGGTAATTATTCGGTTAAGGATTGTTCAGTAATGATGAAACTAAGTATATCTAATTTTCTTTTTTTAGTCGGAAGAATTCTTGATTTTTTTTAAATTACAGACTTCGAATATTTTTTAAATTTCCAAAAAGGTCAACAAAATGGCTGAAATTATAGTTTAAAACTTTAAACTGACTTTTAAGAGCACAATTCTACGTTGAAGTTTTTTTTCCTTTTTTCCGGACACATATTTGGACTTTATTCTTTCTAACAAAAACAAGAAAAAAAAGTTTTAAAATTTTAATTACGTTTTAAAATGGGGTGTCCAAAGTGCGCAGAAATACCTATGCTTAACTGATCACGGTCGGAGAAGAGACTGGCTGTCTCTTTACTTCGCGTGTTTATCTTTTATTTCCCCCGGTTTGCCCGGCGCATGACCGGGAAATCACTTCCGTCATTATGGATTGTGGCAAGGGAGGTAACTCGAGGTATTTACTCCCTTGCGTCGCCTGGGCCGACATCACATTAACTTCCACACAGATTATTTGACTTTATTTCACGGAATATGAAGAAAATACTCAAGTTAAAAACAAAATAAATAGTTGCCAAGAACGGCGATTTTCTTTCCTTTTACACTTATGTTGGGTTGTTTCAAAGTTTTAGTAAGACTAACTGAATCTAGGACAAATCGGCTGCGCACAAGTTTTTGATAACAATAACATCAAGTGAACCACGAGACGATTTCTAAGAAATCGAATACGGCCACACAAAATAGGCAAAGACAAACGCAAGGCAACATAGTTGATTAAAACAAATAAACAGGAAACTTAAATATTAGTATAAATATTTTTATCACTGTTTTCTGTGGAAACTTTCATCACATTGCAGCAATTTAATTTCTCTGTCGTGAAAACTTTCGTGCTGCACCAATTTAAAAAAAAATAATTAAATAACATTACTCGAGAAAATAAACAAAAACTAGCTATACAAAGTTGAAAAAAGATATATAAAACAACAAACATGAATTAACTGATTCGGCCGCCAATATTTCATTACGTAGTCGCGTGCCCAACAAGGCGGGCGCTTCTCTCAGATCTTCGCGGAGATTCGGCCCTGCCCTTGTTCTTCACTGTCAGACGAACTGACTATCCGTCGTACGTCTAAAATGTGTCGGGTAACACCGTTCACCGACACATTATTTGGTGATCTCACGCTAGTCACCGTCCCCCACCCCCATTGCGAGCACACATCCTCTCCAATTCGTACGAATGCGCCCCCCACCTTCGTCAGAGGCTACTTGTGTAACTAGTGGATGCCTCCACTCGTACTTAAAAACCGCTCTTTCCTGTCCCGACCGGGGCGCCATATTATACCAATAGACCGCCTCGAGCGGCGAGATTCATCCCCTCTCCACTATGGCCTTAATCGTTTTGTGGTGCCTCTCCACAATCCCATTCCCACTCGGTCGATACGCAGCTCTGAAATAACGCTTCACATTCCACTTGTTCAGAGTCTCCGTTATAACTTCCGATCTAAACATAGTGCTGTTATCCATTAACACTTCGTCTACCGGACCTCTCTCTAAAAACAACCCATTCATCATTGCTGCGACCGAGGCCCCTGTCTCCGTCCTAATGTCTCCCCATATAGCCACCCGTCCAGGTCCACAATCGACCATTGATAGGTACGCACCTGTTCGGTAGTGTCAACCTTTTCCAACGTACCGCTCGTGACCTGAATTTCGCCAACCTCGTGCACACTCGGCGCGGGGTCGATCGACTGGCACCTGTCGCACTCCCTCACAACCTTCTGGACAGCCCTCCTAGTAACCTGGGGGTTCACTTTTCTGGCTAGGTATAGGGTTCTGTCCACCTCCATGTGATGTTGCCATGCAGCTCCCTCAGTTCCCTGTTCCCTAGACAGCACGCGGCGGCAACCCCTCCCCCGGAATCCTCTGGCACTTTTAGCCAAGCCTTCCTCACCATTGTAAGAACATCCGGCTTGTTCTTCTCCGAAGGCATGAAATTCACTTTTAGTTGCAAGCCAAACTCGCCGAGCAGTTCGCCCAGAATCCCCAAACGACGCCTGACGAGCATTTCTGCGACCCATTTAGTCCGCACCTTTTTCTCTTCCGTGATCACAGTCTTGGCCCACGCAAACACCGTAGCTGAGTCTGTTCTGACTTCGATGTCTCGCAGACCACACTTCAGGGCTAAATTGAGGCCCTTAGTCACTGTTTCCAATTCGGCAACATTGATATGGGTTGCGTCATTTTTCTTTCTCAGTCAAGCTGCATCCTCCGCCTCGACACCCCCTACCTCCAAAATGACACCCGTCGCCACACTGCTAGCATCGCACCATACCACCCCCTTTTCTGTCTCAGGCACGTACCATTTTCCTCTCACAGGGTCATCCCGTTCCACCTCCTCCAGAATATAGCTCATCATATTAACCGTACTTTATCTTCCCGCCCAACCCCATCCGCCTGCCCCTTGATGTAGCTGCACGCGGTTCGGAACCAACCAATAATAATATGTATCTGTTGGGCTTAAAGAGTTACAGCCTAAAACTTCAAGTACACAGTCCAAATTCTATGGACTGTGGAATTAATTTCTGATTGTGGTATATACATATACATATCGTTAGAAAGAGAGTTTCATCGGCTTTATAACGCTGTATGTTCCCAATTTGTATCTGATGGACTTAAAAGGTTACAGCATTTAACGATAAAAAAATCGAGAACATAGTCCAAATCTATGGATTGTGGAATTACTTCCGGATGGAGGTATCTACATATATATACATTCTTAGAAAGGTAATTCTACCAGCTCTCGAATAGTGGAACTTGTACATTTTGATGCGTTTTGCTTAAAGAATTACAGTACGCAGTCCAAAGTCTATGGATTGTGGAATTAATTCCG
>VCCN01002415.1:312604-322795 GCA_006491835.1 Architeuthis dux
GTTTATATGCATTAAACTATGAGCACCATTTTAATACAACTGGACTCAGGGCCGGGCCTAGGGTTCCTGGTGCCCTGGACAAACTGAACTTCAGAGCCCTTTAAACAATAGTATTATCAAGTGTAGTTCAGTTATTCCCTTTGCAACCACGCACATGCCACTTACTTTCCCTTCCAGGCCCCAGCTATTATGAGCACTCTATTTCACCAACAACCTATTCTGACTGAGATGTTGACCGTTTTTATTCTAAATTATTCATTTTCTCATTTTTCCTTCTGTTTCAGACACAGGCACCCACTAGCAACCTGGGGGACAGCTGTATTGCCGATACTTTTAGCCAGCCTTCAATGTACTTACACATTCTATGACTGGTAAAAAGAATAAGCATGAAACTTACAATGACAAACATCTTTTCTTTTGAATTTTTGACAGAATTACAAGAAGTTAAATTTCCAGGCAAAATTAATGTTTTGTTTATCTTTACTCAGAGATTTGTTTTTCGTATCAGTAATTTTAAAATTAAAATTTTATAATACATCTTTTAATTTTTCCATCCTATATGAAACATAATAAGGTTCTTTTGAAAAATATGAAAGTCTTTTTATCATTTCATGACAATTATGGAAACAGATTTCAATTTCATATTGTATAAGAAAAAATTGGGCAAAGATTTGAATATTATATTTTTTAGATGACTACATATCGAAATGTGAGTTATGTCCCTTACTCAGTGTTGCCAAATTAAATATAGATGTTTTTGATTGCGTCTAGATGTCAGAAATTGCTATTCAGAAGATTTTTAATAAAATATTTTTAATTTGATTTATAGTAATAAAATAAGTAATATTTTTACAAATCATGTAATCTATATTATAAAGTAATGAAGTATATACTCTCAAAAGTTGAGAACTATGCATCACAGAGGAAAAACAAAGATATATTCGAAATTGGGCAAACGATTTGAAAATTATTTTTTTAAATCAAAAGACAACTCAAAATTTCCTTTAAATCTTTTATTGATTATAAAATATAGAAAAGAACGATTCAAAATGTACAAAGGTATCTCATATTTCACAAATGTCTTTTGAAAAAGAGTAATCAGCAATATACCCTTTTCATTTTAGACAGGTGATAGCATGAGGCTTAGTTTTAGGAATTAACAGATTTTATATTTTGGAATTAAATTTCAAATAACACAAAGATCTAGCTAAAAATGTAACATTCAAAATGTATTGTGTCCACCTGAGAACAAGCACCTCTATGTAATGAATCATTTTGAAAACAACACATACAGAAGTGATGTATCTTATTAACACCAAATTTGGCGAGTCGAAGCAGAGTTGTCCCCTGTGATTAAGGGTAGTTCCCTATTTCCACACACGGTCTCGTAACCCTCACACCCTCAGGTAGAAACCGCCAATCAGGGACCAGCCATTAACCATGTGACAGGCGCAAGATTTGGATCAGCCTCTTTTTTCCCAGTTGCTGAAACTTAAAGATGTGTTACACAGCTCTCCTGATTTCTGCCCGCCTGATATCTCATGCGTACCCCGGGCGGGCAGAGTGTAACAACAACCCAGAGCAAATTCCCTTTTACATACACATTTTTAATATAACTGTGAACTCTTTCAAACACAAAACAAATATACCCGAATAAAGGACTCTTACATATTTACACACCTATACACAGACAATGGACACATAAACACTAACTAAATTTCCACTCGTAAATGAATAAAATGTTTGTCTCTTTCAAGATTGTCTTTTTTGTTTGTCTCTTGTTGCTAATTCCTTTTCCTGCGATTGATCGTATCTAAATGGAATCAATTTCAACTCACCTTTTAAAAACAAGTACTATGGAGAAATCTAATGCATTCAAGCCGGCGTGCCACAAAATCGTTACTCCACAAGAAGGCTGAATTCTCATCAATAGGTCCGGCTTCTTTTCCTCCACAAATCTTCCGGGTGATGGCAGGAAATCTTTGCTCCATAATGTATCTTATCAACACCAACAAGTAAGCACCTGTATGTAATGAATAATTTTGTAAACAACACTTGAAGAAGAGATGTATCTTATCAACACCAAATTTATACAAAATATCACAATTAAATGACTTGTATGGCAGTTGTAACCATCCCTTAACCTTCAGCCACTCTAATAGATGGAATGAGCCTGGTCCAAAAGATGAAGGGAGATTACAAATCTTTATCCCACCTGGCAGAATCAGTTATCCATGAATGTGGCCAGAGCATGCACATTGATATTATCTTTGATGTTCATAGAAAGATGTCCATCAAAAAATTGGAGAGAGAGCAAAGAGAAGCATAGATTCAGGTATTCAGCTTAGGAACATTTGGCCTGGCCACAATATACACCAGTAGGGGAAGCTTTTGTTTAACTCTACAAACAAATCACATCTCATCAGTCTACTTGAGAAGATCAAGCCCAAAGTATTGTATGTTACATGTGAGGATGTCTGTTTCAAGTTCACAAGGGAACAATGAAAAGAAGTACCGAAGCTATCAGGTGTTCAGGAATAAGCAAACTACTGTTTTGTACACCATGTTTTACATACAGAGAAGTCTCTGATGACTTATTTGGAAATGTATATCAGATGTACCTGCCTTTCACAAACACAAGTCAACAAGCTTTGCTACCAGCTGTGGACAAGTTGAATCCAGTCAGCCTCCCCCATTGTCAAGATTGCATCTTCATGCATGCCGTATGAGCAAACTATCAGGCTGCTATTTGGAAAAGGTGTTTGTAGTTCACTCCCAGTGCACTATATACAATGGATCGTGGATGAAAGATTCATGATGGCAATTTAGCCATTGAGCTAACACTGCACAGACATGTGTTATCTGCAAACACGCAGCAACCAAGCAAATGAACTGGAATTTATTTTAAAACTGGATGATAGTGATGTGGATGATTGTGACACAGAGTAATACACACACACACTGCTCTCATAATTGTATAACTGTATACCAATGCTCCAGTGTATGTGAAGGATAAAACAGATTGGAGACATATTCACTGTTTTTAAGACCATTGGTTTCCAAAAATATTGTCTAGAAGTCATATATACAGAAATCAGGGTTTTCTACCCCTGCCAAAAAAGATGGAGAGGTATATAGTCCAGGCAAACTAGCCCAATTTGGGGCCCGAATTTGAAAAAATTAGCACATAGTTTTTTTCTTCTCCACAATGCATTTATATGAAGTCTCCAGAACACCATACTAAAAGTCCCAAGGAATCCTAGTTGAAAATCCAAGAACCTCCCTAAATTGTTTGGGGCCATAAAACCCAATGTTTGTACAGATGAGATGATATATCATTGGAAAGAGAATTTTATCAGTTTGTATCTGTTGTGCAAAAGAAGTTATAGCCAAAAACATGAAGGTAGGTATTCCAGCATACGCTGTTATAGTGGAGCAGATAATGGAAACATCACATATTTTTTTTATACAAGCATGACATTCCGTCTGTTTGTTCTCCAGAGGTGTTCAAATCAAATCTCTCTGAAGGGCCACTCATAAATCCATGATGGCCGCCAATTCGACCTAGCTAAGTTGTTTTGGGCCAGTAAACACAGTGTTTGTACTGATGGCAGGATATATCATTGGAAAGAGAATTTTGTCAGCTTTCCAACAGTGTATCTTGTTAATTTATATCTGTTGTTGATAATTGGCGACCATGTTAGATTTATGCAAATTTGGCATATTTCTGCAACTAGGATTGGGAGATATTTTCCCATTTTTTTCATACATTTATGTATATGCTCATGACTGTCCATATACTATCACCAAAGGTTCTTAATAAATTTCAATGAAATTTTGTGCAAGGGTGGGCAATAGGCTACGGAAGTGATTATATTTTTGGGCAGATCCATGCACAATTACCTCCATTGGCAGAAGTATGCACTCTCTGAGTGCTTTCTAGTTTTATATGGGGGTAAGTTTGTTTACAGAGTCATAGCTATCATAAAGCTACAAGATAGGCAGTGTTATCATACCAAAATATAAACTATAGACATGTAGGAAGACAAAAATAAAAAAGTTCTTTGGCCACCTTGGGTGCTACCAATTTGTGAAAAATATCAGTATTGGCTTTTGTTTATACTGATTTTCGAGAAACATAATATAAACCATTTTAAAGAATAAGCAATAATAGCCAATACATTGAGTATGAAAATAAAGAACATATTTCAAAAGAATATCATTTGTGTTATTTTCACACATTATAGGAATATGGTTTCTCTCTAGTGTGATTAGCCACGTTTGTTTTTTCAAAAATTGGTAATCTTTGAAATGGGAAATCAAAATAAAGGACAAGAATATGGTTGCTCACTAACAGGTTTGCAAAGGATTTATTAAACATAAACACTTTGAAAATGCCAATCCACACATTTTACAAGAAAAAGATTTCTCTCAAGTGTGTATTTTTAAAATGCTGATCAACACACTTCAAGTGTATGGTGACTCCAGTGTATGTTCGCATATGCTTTTTAAATTTTGAACCCTGCAAAAATTCTGACACACGAACACTTTGCATAACTATCATTTTTCTCTACTGTGTATTTGTATGTGTATCTTTAAAGCTGAATTCTGTGAAAATGCTGATCCACATACATCACAAATATAGGGATTCTCTCCAGTGTGTTCACAAGTGTGATTCTAAAGCTAAATTTGTTTTAATTGCTGACCTACACCACGCAAGAATATGGTTTCTCACATGTGTGTTTGCATGTGTGTTTTCAAATGTGAATGCCATGAAAATGCTGATCCACATACCTCACAAGAATGTGGTTTATATCCAGTGTGTGTTCGCATATGTTGGTTCAAGTTAGACTTATTAGAAAACAAAGAGCCACACACTTCACAGGAATATGGTTTCTCTCCAGTATGTGTCCTCATATGTGTCACCAAATTGGTATGCAGTGCAAAGGATGAGCCACACACCTCACAAGAATATGGTTTCTCGCCAGTGTGTGTTGGCATATGTCGGCTCAAACCAGTCTTAACAGAAAATGCTGACCCACACACTTCACAAGAATAGGGTTTCTCTCCAGTGTGTATTCGCATGTGTGTTATTAAACTTGAATTCCTTGTAAATGCTGATCCACACACCTCACAAGAATATGGTTTCTCTCCAGTGTGTATTCTCATGTGTGATTTTAAAGCTGAATTCTGTGAAAAAGCTGATCCACACACCTCACAAGAATATGGTTTCATTCCAGTATGTGTTTGCATGTGTCTCTTCAAATCTGAATTAATTGAAAATGCTGATCCACACACCTCACAAGAATATGGTTTCTCTCCAGTGTGTATTCTCATGTGTAATTTTAAAGCTGAATTTACTGAAAATGCTGATCCACACACTTCACAAGAATATCGTTTCTCTCCAGTGTGTGTTTGCATATGTCGGCCCAAACTAGACTTAGCAGAAAATGAAGAGCCACAAATTTCACAAGAATATGGTTTCTCTCCTGTATGTGTCCTCATATGAGTCACCAATTGTGTCTTCTGCGAAAAGGAAGACCCACACACTTCACAAGAATATTCTTTCTCTCTAGTGTGTGCTTGCATATGTCGACCCAAACTAGACTTAGCAGAAAATGAAGAGCCACAAACTTCACAAAAATATGGTTTCTCTCCAGTGTGTGCTCCAATATGTCTGTTCATTTTTTACTTTTATGAATATTGTGTCCCTCTTGTGTGTGTTCACATATATTGATTCAAGTTTGAATTAATTGAGAGCCTCATACATTACAAAAATATTATTTCTCTCCAGTGTGGGTCTGTTGGAGCCTTTTTGAAATTGAACTATTAGACAATTTATAAGTCTCAAAACAATATGATCTTCTCAGTAGTTTTCTGTATTTTCTCTTTTTTGAGTCACCAAGAAAAGGATGATCCACCAAATTATTGATGTCCAGAAAGTCCTTTTTAATTATTCACCAATTTTTAAGGTGAAAAATCTGTAAAATAAATTTTAAAGATATATACAAGAAATCAAGTATATTATATCAAGTTTATTGTATAAATTCACATTATATTAACAACTCAGTCACATCAGATATTTTATGCAGAAATCTGGCATTATTCACAATTATTCACCAATTTTTTTAAATCTGTAAAAAAATAAGTAACTTATACATTGATCACTCCCAACATGGCATGCTGTCAAAAGACATTGGTCAGGTGACGGTTTCTATTGAGTGACTAACCAGACCTGTTATTACTATTATTTGAATTATTATTTTATACTAAGCACACATAAATAACCATTCAATGTCTAGGTAGTCAAAGTTGTGGACTACCAGTATTTGGTTATAAAATCTATAAAAATCTGTATAATTGGGAAATTACAGGGATCTTGTTAAGAAATCTGTTATTAAACACTTATTCGTGTAATTCTAGGAGTATATTCTTCAGTAATAATATCGAAAATATCATGACATTGACAAAACACAAGACATCTCTCCAAATTAGGTTTGTTACCCTTTGGGGGTGAGGTAAGATTTTCTGCTGTACTGATGTTAATATGGAATTTATACAAAAAGTAGGTAAAGTCTTCAACTTAACCATCAAAAATGGATAGCATCAAAAGGATTGATTTGACCGATCACTGCTAAAGAAGCTAACATTATACCAGCCACAGAGTTGATCACAATATTTTAAATCCTGAATCAGAGTATGGAAAGCAGTCAGTGATTAAATATATTCATTTCAAAACCAAATGGGGCCTAGGTTATGGCTGTGTTGAATTCCACATTTGAATTATTGTAATTATTATTTTATAATAAGCACACATAAATAACCATTCAATGTCTAGGTAGCCAAAGTTGTGGACGACCAGTGTTTGTTCATAAAATCCATAAAAATCTGTATAATTGAGAAATTACAGGAATCTTGTTCAGAAACCTGCTATTATACATTTATTGATGTAATTCAAGGAGTATATCCTTCAGTAACAATATGGAAAATATCATGACATTGATAAAACACAAAAAACTCTCCAAATTAGGATTTTTAACCTTTGGTGGGGTGGGGAAGGGCTAAAAAATTAACGTTGTCCTGGGGATGAACAGATATCTTCCCTGGGACGGAAGTGATTTTATAAAAAATTTTTAGAATTTTATTTTCACACCACTTCTGTCCCCGAGGCCTGCCAAGTTAAGATATCTTTTCTTTTTTTTTTTTAAACTAAAACTTTTTTCGGGAGAGTTTAGATTTCCTTCGGGATGGTTAAAAGTATTTTTCGGGACGGTTTTGGGGCGGTGGTGAAAAAAGTTAGTCTGGAGCCCTGGGGTGGGGTAACATTTTCTGCTGTACTGATGCTTAGCTTTTGTAAGTTCAGTTTATTTGGATTTGAAGACTAAACTGAGTCTACTTCTTTGGGAAATGGGGTGGATTTCTGAATTGTGCTAAGGTGTATTGGAGGTCTCTAGTTCCATTACTAGTTGACTCTTGCTTGGCTTAGACATGAAACCACTGCTGTCGAACAACATGCTAGACAGTACTATATCATTGGCTAATAGTTCAGCATTACTCAAACCTCACTCCCTGGCTCATTTATTGATTTATCAGTTATGTTATACTCTTTAATCATAGCAGATGGTTTTCAAGTTACTTCTATGTATGGTTTCACTAATTCTTGTGCCTTTGTTTAGAAGCCTATCACATCGGAATGCATTGTATTTTTCGTCCCTTTATCAGTGGCATTCAAGATATCATCTTTTGTAATGAAATGATGAAGTTTAGTGTTTGAGGTTGGGGATATTTTCTTCAATGAATTTCACCATTGCTTGTATTTTCAAATCCCGTTTCCATTTGAATGCGTTTATTCCAAAAGTTATGTGATTTTCTATCTCCGGATTCGAGTTTGCACTTGGGGTAATTGATCCTGCCGTACAGAGAAATGTGTCCATTTTTCAGCACTAACATCGATATTCTTTAATCTATATATGTAGGAGGCAAAAAAAATGACAGCCCTCATAACAGAATGTTGGGCACATTGTTCATTCTCTTAAGTTTCAAAAAAGCCTAGGGTTGCTTTAAAATAAAGAAAAGATTTTAGCCTTAAATTAAATAAAGGGTGGGGTTGACTGACTTAAAAAAGTAGGCTTAAATATTAGTATAAATTTGTTTTAACACTGTTTTCTGTGGAAACTTTCATCACATTGCAGCGATTTAATTTCTCCGCCGTGAAAACTTTCGTGCTGCACCAACTTTATTTTATAAGCAAATTTTATCTATTTTGTGCATCCGTATTTTTTTAATGAAAATGGAAAACATTTGTTCTTGGTTGTTGACTTTTTTTAATAATTCAACATCAACATCTAATAACAACATTTTTTTGTTTTTCAAGGTACAAAAACTTGAAAAATAAACCAAGCATTTAACGAATTGTCAAGTATTTGAATAAGACTTTAAAAGTCTCTGCATAAAATGTTTTAGTACGAAAAATACATTTCGTAAAACTTTCATAAAACGACAAAAATAGGAAAATGTTAAGATTCCAAAATTTTTAAAAATTTTAAAAATCTTACCTGGATTATCTTTGAATATTTAAAAATGTTTCAGATGCAAAGATAATTATTCAGGAGTCATAAAACAAATGTCAAATTATCTTGGAAAAAATACTTCGTCTAATGGCGCTAACAGAAGAAATCATAAAACGGTAATCAACAAAATTTAGTCCCTTGACTTAAAATATTCACGTTTCAAGGATAAGGATGTTACAAACTTTGGTTTTTTTAAACCAGGAACATAATTCCCGGAAGGTGTTAAAAATAAAACTTTTAAAATCTGTTCCGAAATGATGAGGCAGCTAAAAATAAAACAATATAGAGTTGCGCAAATATGGACAATGATGTTATAATATATTTGAATGCATTCACCGACTTTGGTCGATACCATTCTTTTTAATATTAGTTCTTTTTGTTAGTCCCCACTAAAAACATATCTCCATAATTTTCAAGTACGGAAGGCCAAAAGAGATAAGAATTAGAATCGTGAAGTGAGTTTGTGGTTAAAATTTACCAGCAATTTGATCTCGGAAAATCAAAACATTTCAACAGTCAGTATGTACATCTTTTTAGTTGGGTTCCTGATCAGTCTAGTTGTCAGAATGTTACCGCTTGTCTGTTCCTTCACTTCCACACATTTTATTTCCAATAATAACACACATATGTCGGCAATTCGTCTTTCCGTTCGTTTCCGGTCCCCGACACGCTTTGCCCGAACAAGAGGCTGAAATGTTGTCAAAAGTTTGAAATAAGAAACAAATAGCAATGTAGGGCAGCAGAGCATTTGGGTCCTTTTATGGAGGTTGGTTTTGTGGAGGGAAAGAAGCCGATCTATTGATGAGGAAGGTTTTGTGGACGACGGCTTGATGCGTGAGATTTCTCCATAGTAAAGGTTTTCAAAAGTGGGGTAAGAAATGACTCCATTTAAATACGATCAATGCAGAAAAGGGGAACAGCAACAAAGGATAAACGAAAGAGACAATCCTTGAAAGAGACGAATATTTCTTTATTCAACCAAGGGTGTAAATTTAGTTAAATGTTGATGTGTGTGTATGTAAAAGTCCATTGTCCGTGTATATGTGTGTAAATATGTAAAAGTCCTTTGTTCCGATATATTTGTTTTGATGTAGGTTTGTGATCGTGTAAATAAAATGTTTTGGCTACTGTGTCTTTCATGATGATAATGTATGCGTGTGTTTAAAGATGATAAAGTAGAATCGGCTTACTTACAGCTTAGGGTGTTTTATACTCTGGCCCGTCCGTAGCACGTGTAAATAGCACACGTACTCGAACAGGCCAAAATCATAAGTTCAAGTGGATAGATGATTGCTCAACAACTCATCATCATCATCATCATCATCATCATCAGCAGCAGCTATTTTTCATCCAATGAAAACGTACCTAGAATTTCATCTCCCAGGAGCCTACCCTGTTTCCTGTATAAACAGGCGACAGACAATTTCAAACCTGTCTCTGTCCGCTACCTGGTCGGCCGGCTGTTGACTCACACACACCCACACGTTTTCACCTGCACACAAAGCTTCATCATCAGCAGCAGCCGTTATTAGTCCACTGCTGGACAAAGGCCTTTCCCATCTCCTTCCATGACGACCTATTTTGTGCTAACCTCTGCCATGACCTACCGGCAAATGTTTCT
>VCCN01002415.1:322805-335614 GCA_006491835.1 Architeuthis dux
TTTGTATGTAATTCTTTTAAAAAATCAAGTAATCTCTATTATAAAGTAATAAAGTGTATACTTTCAAAAGTTGAGAACTACGCATCACAGAGGAAAAACAAAGATATATTCGAAATTGGGCAAAAGATTTGAAAATTATTTTTTAAATCAAGACAACTCAAAATTTCCTTTAAATCTTTTATTGAATATAAAATATATAAAAGAAAGGGTCGAAATGTACAAAGATATCTCATATTTCGCAAACGTCTTTTGAAAAACAGTAATCAGCAATATACCCTTTTCATTTTAGACAGGTAGATCATTCCAGTGTGATAGCATGAGGCCAATGAGTGATTAGTTTTAAGAATTAACTGATTTTATATTTTGGAATGAAATTTCAAATAACACAAAGATCTAGCTAAAAATTTAACATTAGAAATGTATTTTGTCCATCTGAGAACAATTAAGTACCTCTATGTAATTAATCATTTTGAAAACAACATATACAGAAGAGATGTATCTTATTAACACCAACAATCAAGCACCTCTATGTAATGAATCATTTTGAAAACAACACATACAGAAGTGATGTATCTTATTAACACCAAATTTATACAAAAAAAACAAGATTAAATTACTTTTTATTAAATTTAGTTGTTTTTATACAACTTATTAATTCGGTTGAAGGTAAAAATTAGTCAAATTTAATATAAAGTGGTGTGTTACAATACTTCATCCAATAATAATAAAGATTGGTTAAATTACTTGTATGGCAGTTGGAAATATATTTTTTTTTTAAAACTCAGTTTGCCATGAATTACTTCATTGAATATTTTCTTAAATCTTATAATGGGGGTAATGTTACATGGGCCATG
This sequence comes from Architeuthis dux, assembly GCA_006491835.1. Taxonomy (NCBI): domain Eukaryota; kingdom Metazoa; phylum Mollusca; class Cephalopoda; order Oegopsida; family Architeuthidae; genus Architeuthis; species Architeuthis dux. Next base: position 323,660 of record VCCN01002415.1, read on the forward strand.
TCCCCTCTCGCGGATACCCATGTTAGAGAGTAATGAGGTGAAAACAATCTGCAACTCTGGAAAGAGCTGTTTAATTAATCATAGATTAAATGTTTTATGTTCATAGTTTAGTCACAATAAGTAATTATGTTGAAGAATTGTCAACCATTACTAATTTTTGGTCAAACTCCTACTCTGGAGTTGATTTTATTTTCCCCTGGGAACAACAATGACAATGACAACAACAATAACCCTCACCATAATGAGAAACCCTTTAAGGAGACTGATGGGCTAAAATTTGGCATGCAACCATACTTCAACCTCACTAGAAGATTTAAAAAGAAAAATTGGAGTCAAAGGCCACCTTATTTTTTTCAGTTCATATCTAGAATTATCTAGATTTCATGCCATTTATCTAGAAAAATATCTAGCTACTATTTTATTAAGCCCCCTTCCATGGCCAAATTTAAAGATCTGTCGGCTCACGTTAACTCTCTCCCACAATTCATTTTACGCCAAGACACAATGTATCTCATGAAATAAAAATATATCCTCATATTTTTATAAACAAGTTTTGAGTCTTCCTTTTTCTCCAAGTTCAGGATTTTCCTCCCACGGACCAAGATGGCTATACAACAGTATGTGTCACTTGTACAGCCCTAACCATGGAATTTTGCATGCACACTCACCTCAATGAGTAAGGAAGCTTCAGTCAGAGTGAAGTTTGACCCTGAAGCAGCCAGTCTTGTCACTAGTATTTTCTTTCATCTTAATGATGATAAATTAGTTCTTTTCCCACTCCAACTTTAAAATATTACAAACCTGTCAACCTAGCTTTCTTCACTTTACAAGTGATTCTGGCTGGCTATCCATCTATATCTCATGTGTACAGCCCACACAAATAGAGGGCTGAAAATTTGAACATTTACTCCCTATATGTTTTTAAAAAGTGCCCAAAGTTAGTTTTTAGTGGGGGTAAGTTTATGCTAAATTGGTCCCGTAGTTTGTGTTCAGCAGTGTTCATGCTTGTGTTTTGAAAGTTAGGACTTTTTAGTGATCCAACAGAAGGGTAGAGAAGTAAATTATTCATTGATCACCCCTTTTTCCAATTTTTTAATTGATCACCCCCAACATGGCATGCTGCCAAAACTGAACTGAATGAAAATAAATTATTAAAAAATAGGAGAGAGATTTTTAAATGTACAAATAGTTTAGTTACTTCACTTGAAATTCAAATCAAGCCTTTTTATTAACTGTTCATTTTTAACATCATTCCTGTAAAATAATGAAAATATGTTTCAATCAAAAACAAATTCCTGGATCTACCCCAAAATATGGTCAATCCCACCATAGCCTACGACCCATCCTTCCACAAAAATTCATTGTAATTCATTGAGAACTTCTGGAGATATCGTGTGGATAGTCAGATGGACAGACACAAGAAAATACATACATATACCTCTTCCAACTTCATTGCAAGACGTAATGTTTTGGAATATCTGCAAAAACATAATGAGATATCTTAGGAATGGGGCCCAAGTCAAAACAAAACCAGGATTTATGTTAATGATGTTGAATATTTGGGCAGAGGTCACAGATTTGACCCCCACAGGTGTTGAAAGTTAAACATGATATCAACGACAACAAAGTTATAAACAGGATATTGACTGAGCCCTGACTGCAGATGGTGGGCTGGAAAATCAGCGTGGGCGTTTGAAACCCATAAAAGGCCAGAGAGACACAGGACGCCGGGAGAGAGGCAGACAGCTGCTGGGCCTGGGAGGATGGGCCAGTTCCCCTGTTGGGAATATTCTGTCGGCTCTTGTTACCTCTCTCCTCCTCTTCATTCTCCGCCATGACACAATGTATCTTGTGAAATAAAAATATATCCTCATATTTTTATAAACAAGTTTCAAGTCTTCCATTTTTCTCCAAGTTCAGGATTTTCCTCCTGTGGACCAAGATGGCTATACAACAGTGGGATATCTAGGGAATGGGGCCCAAGTCATAACAAAAACAAGATGTATGTTACATATATACCTTATACACATAGACTGGAGGTAATTTATAAAATGTTTTTAATAATTATGTGTATGAAATAAAGTTTGTGGTGATGATTGTTGGTAACAAACTGGTGTCAATTTTGTTGTGGATTTGTTTTGATTGAGATTTGTTTCATCTTTCACCATTTGTGATGTAAAAATAGTTTTGCTTTTCAAGAATTAAACAAGTTAACCAAGCTTTTACTGTAGTCAGAATGAGTTAAATGCCCTAGAAATTGGCCTCATCTCTTGTCTTTGAATCATACTACAGTGAGGTCAGTTATGGAATTTTCCACTTGCACCCTTAGTGGCTGCTGGGGAGGCTGAGATTTGTTATGCAACCTTATTTCAACCCCCTAGAAGATTTATGAAAAAGATTTTTCCGTTTATATCTAGAATTATCTAGATTTTCATATCATCTATCTTGAAAAATATCTAGATACTGTTTTATTAAGTCTCCTTCCATGGCCAAATTTAAAGATCCTATCAGTTAAATGAAAACTGTTCTCACATTTTATATGAATATGGTTTCAGTGGGTGTTGGGGTCCAAGTAAACCAACCGCATTAGAAACGATCTGCGATAAAATCAAGCTATTTTGGGGTGCACCATCCACCGCATTATATCATGATATTTCTAATGGGAACCCTTTGAAATGGAAAACTGGACTATAATATGGTTATTCTCTAATATTTTAGCAAGTGATCTTTTAAACATGAACTCTTTGAGAATGCCAATCCACACATTTTACAACAAAATGATTTCTCACTAGTGTGTATTCTTAAAATGCTTATCCAGAAGTGTATGGTGTGTTTGACCCACAACTTCACAAGACTATGATTTCTCTGAAGTGTGTATATGCATGTGTTTCTTTAAAGCTGAATTCTGTGAAAATGATGATCCACATACTTCACAAGAATGTGGTTTCTCTCCAGTGTGTGTTCGCATGTGGTTTTTTAAATGTGAACGTTGTGAAAAAGCTGATGGACACACCATGCAAGCATATGGTTTCTCTCCAGTATGGGTTCGCATGTGTTGCTTTATCTGTGCACGCTGTGAAAAAGCTGATCCACACACCTCGCAAGAATATGGTTTCTCTCCAGTGTGTGTTCGCATGTGTTTCTTTAAAGTTGCTTTCTCTGAAAATGCTGATCCACAAACATTGCATGTATATGGTTTCTCTCCCGTGTGTGTTCGCATGTGTGTTGTTAATGTTGATGTCTTTGAAAATGCTGACCCACATACCTCGCAAAAATATGGTTTCTCTCCAGTGTGTGTTCGTATGTGTGTTGTTAATGTTGATGTCTGTGAAAATGCTAACCCACATACCTCACAAGAATATGGTCTTTCTCCATGGTATGTGCCCATGTGCGTTTTTAAGGCTGAATTCTTTGAAAATGCTGATCCACACTCCTCACAAGAATATGGATTCTCTCGAGTGTGTATTCGCACGTGTCTTCTTAACTTGGAACTCTCTGAAAATGCTGATCCACACACATCACAAGAATATGGTTTCTCTCCAGTGTGTGACAGCATGTGTGTTTTTAATGTTGATTTCTGTGAAAATGATGACGCACATACCTCACAAGAATATGGTTTCTCTCCAGTGTGTGTTTGCACATGTCTTTTCAAATTTGAATTGTATGAAAATGCTGATCCACATACCTCACAAGAATATGGTTTCTCTCCTGCATGTGTTTGAATGTGTGTTTTCAAATTGCTATTCAGTAAAAATACTGATCCACTCACCTTACAAGAATATGGTTTTTCTTCTTTGTGTGTGCACATGTGTGTTTTTAAAACTGAATACTGTGAAAATGATGATCCACACTCCTCACAAGAATATGGTATCTCTCCAGTGTGGATTCGCATGTGTTCTAATTTTGACGTATGTGAAAATGTTGAGCCACATACTTCACAATTGTAAGATTTATCTCCAGTGTGTGTCTGCATGGACATTTTTAAATTTGAATCTTCTGAAAATATCAGCCCATACACTTTGCAATGTTAATATTACTCTCCAATATTGGGAAAATGGAGATCCATTCATCTCACACGAATATGGTTTCCCCTCCAGCATGTATGTGCATATGTGTCTTTAAAACTGCAAGGGAATAACATTTATTTTTGGCCTGATTTTGAAAATATTGTTTCTTATAAACACCCAAAATGCAAATCAACACATTTTATAAGAATATGGTTCCTTTCCTGATTCTCGTATTCAACACTGAATTGATGATTACAGCTTCTTCATACAATATTTATGCATGGCCATTAGTGAGGTTCATTTGTTCTCCACTGCAATTGATATCTGTGAATGAAAAAGAAGTATTATTAATGTAACACAATTATAAAGTGAATGAACAATACAGAAATTCAAACTCATTGTTTATTTCAATCATTAGCCTTTAAATCAATCAATATATTTTGATACACGCTGTTTCATTTGCAGTGAACAGAAACCAAAATATTCTTGGTAATATTTTGTAAAATGACATGGTGCATTTCTACCACTACTTGAACCTGTGCATGCAACTCACCTCCGTTTTTTTGGTTTAAATCCATCCTTGAAAATCACTATTTTAGTTGCCAAGTTAATGGAAGTTATTTTCCCAGGTAAAAATCAGGGTTTAACAAAAAAAGTAACTTTCATTATGTTTAGTTTGAGCATACAAGTGATATAAACATTGCTAGTTGTTTACATTTCCAACCTGTATCAAGGTTTCAGAAAAAGTGAACTCATAGGATTATTCTTAGAAAACATTATTATCATTACTCTTGTTTTGTGAGCAGGACTGGCTTTCATTATGTCTAGTTTGAACACACAAGTGATATGTCACTTGCTAGTTCAAAAAAAGAATGTTGATCTAAGAGATGCATACTTTTTATTTAGCATATACAATTTAGCTGAAATTTTGACGAGGGGGGCCACCTAGCTAGAAAAGTGAACCTCCCAGAAGGTAGTGAGGGAGTGCGTCAGGTGCCAGTCGATAGACCCAGTGCCGAGTATGCACGAGGTCCTAGAAATTCAGGTCATGAGCGACTGGATGCACTTGGCACATGATATGACACTCTACCAAACAGGTGCATACCTATCAATGGTCGATTTTGGACCTGGACGGGTAGCTATATGGTGAGAGATCAGGACAGAGACAGGGGCCTCGGTCGCAGCGATGATGAATGGTTTTTGGAGAGAGGTCCAGTAGACAAAGTGTTGATGGACAACAGCACTGTATTTAGATCGAAAGTGCTGAAGGAAATTAAATTGAAAGAAATTGAAGCTATGCCTTCATTGTACAGATGATAGACATCTGGCTGATATGTGTACTCTAAGGAACGAATTTAAAAAAGAAACTTGTTGCCTGTGTAAGGCTTGCGGGCACATAGCTGCCATATGCAGGGGTTCTCCAGATCAGGTTAACCTCAGTGTCATGCTGGTGTGCCCAGTTCAAAGTATTTGTCCCCCATTATAAAAACGTGAAGTTTAAAAGCAGAGATAGGAGTGTGTCTGTCAACTGTTTACTGGATGCTGGGAGTGAAAAAACCTATTTGGCTGAGGGGGTCCTTAAACCTTTAAATTGGGACAAAAATATTAGTCACTACCATGACATAGAAATTAAGACATTTCTAGGGTCTTTGAAAAAAACGTTTAAAGAAGTTGAACTAGAAGTAGAGATCATACCTGGTCAGTCATGGCTCACCCCTATCCTCACAGATAAAGACCGAGATTCATTGTTCCATGAAAACAAACTGGCAACAGTTGTTCACAATTTGAAGGCATTAAACTATAAACTCGTGGTGGACTATGGCTGTTCGGCGAAATCCTTAACCGTAAAGGGTTTATTAGGCTAGACCTTATCTAATGTTTATGACAAATACCCATCGTGGAATGCATGAATGGTGCAGCATTTTCACTTCCAGATGGCTTAATTACCTTTTGGGAATATAGACCACTTCTCACTTCTCAGCCAAATCCAGGATGGGGCAAAACCCCAAAACCCCAAAACATTCTAACTTTTATTCTGTGCTAGAAAATACTTCTTCAGTACCGTCTTCTCACATTTACTACATATTGATTGCAAAGAATACTTATATGGATCCTTATAAGGATACTTTTTCTGACAGTGAGGTGCAAAGGGGGCTAGAAAAGATGTTTAGTGTAGAGTCCCTGGGACTGCCTACTGAGGAGACTTTCTCCGATTACGACCAGGAGATGGTCAGGCAGTTCCAGGACTCTGTCCTCGTTAAAGATGACCAATATTAGATCCACCTCCCCTGGCACCTCAACAAACTTGCTTGTGTCTCCTCTAACCACTCTGTGGCTTTGTGTGTTTTGGACCGAGTGGGGAAGAACCTCGAAAAAAAGGGGAACGTACAATAAATACTTAGAGGTGTTTCATCAGCAGGAGCAAAAGAGGATAATAGAGGAAATCTTTGTACCACCCCCAACAAGTACAAAAACTACACCTGAATTCCCCACAGGCCTGTAGTCAAATTAGACTAGTGTTTAATTGCAGTTTCAAAACAAAAGATTCTGTTTCTCTAAATGAGGCAGCCTATCTGGGTGTCAACCTTATGGGGAACATGCTGGATCTGCTGCTCTCATTCAGAACAAATGATTATGTTCTTCTAGCCGACATCAGAAAAGCATTTTTGATGATTCGCCTTGCTTCCGAGGTGGTTAAGAACAGATTTTGTTTCTTTTTAATTGAGGCTACATTGTTTTCAGTATAAAATCATTATCTTTGGATTCACTGCCAGCCCATTTGTTTTAAATTACGTTAAAGCATCATGCAGCGAAATTCCCAATAGACTGCGGTCGGTCCATGTTAGAATCTCATTTCTACAGGGACAATCTGGTCAAGACTGGCAGTGATCCAAAGGATTTGTCAAACTTGTATTCCGGTGTCAAGCAGCATCTGGGGGAGGGCGGGTCCTTAATGCAGGCCTGTAACACTAATTGTGTGAAGCTTCAGAGAGAAAATGCGCACAGATGGGACTTTAACCACAGAGGTGAATGGGAGAAAGTACTGGGCTACAGATACAGTCCCCAGACTGACCTTATGTGCCTCTCCCCTCATCTGTGTGACCCTGAGGTTTCCACTAAGAGGCTGATATTATCAGAGGCCATTAAGGTCTTTGACCCTCTTTCTTTGTATTTGCCAGTTACAGTAAGGTCCTCGTTGGGGGATTGTGGAAAGAAGGATTGGGGTGCGATGAGCAAGTTCTCAATGAAGCCCAAAAGCAGTGGAGAGGACTTGCTAAAGACCTTTCAGAACTGGGTTCCATCTCCTTCCAAAGGTGGGTCCCTCAGCGAAGGCAAGGCCTCAGACTTAGTTATATTTTGTGACGCCTCCAGGCAAGCTTATGGCTTCACCACCTATACAAGACAATGTGTTTTCGTTGGTGTTCCCTAAGGTGAAGGTGACCCCAATGAAGACCAAAACCCTCCCCACCTAGGAGTTATTGTCAGTGTATCTGGCGCTGAAGTGTTTGCCCTTTATTCTAAAGGGTCTTTTCCTAAACAGTTTGACTGAATTTGAATGAAAACCATTGATATTTTTGTGCTACAGATATTGGCTATGAGAATGTTGTACATAGTGATGAAGATGCTCTGAAAAATGTCAGTGCCACTACAGGACCTCTATCAGCAGCCATTGATGCTGGTACATTCAGATTCTGTTTCTATAACTCTGGTGTATTCTATGATTCGGACTGTAGCTCTGAACATCTTGATCATGGTATTTCGGTTGTAGGATATGGCACTGACTCAAGTAATGGAAAAGACTATTGGATTGTCAAAAACAGTTAGGGTGAGACATGGGACATGAATGGTTACATCACAATGTCTTATAATGACAACAGCAGGGGTATTGCAAAACAAGCCAGCTACCCTGTTGTCAAAATGGAAGCCTAATTAAAATGTTTTAGGTAGGGGTCATGGTCAAGACTATAAACTGCATCCCACTCTGCACAGATCATCTGTTACAAGGTCCTAAGCAGGACCCATTAAACTGCTCATTGATCAGCTGTATATGATCCTAAGCAGGACATTATACTCATTGATCATCTAAGCAGGACTTTAAAACTGCTCAGTGGTCGTACTGGGCAAGACCTAAACTGTGCCACATCTGTGTATGATATTAAACTGTTCATAGACAATCTGTTACATGGTCCTAAGCTGACCGTAAACTACCCATTAACCAGCTGTATATGGTCCTAAGTAGGACCTTAAACTGCTCATTGATCATCTCTACAGGGTCCAAAGCAGGACTAATTCTGCTCGGTGGTAGTCCTGGTAAAAGCTTCTCATTCTGTAAAGTGCCTTGCTAGGAGTCAGTCCCTCATCCCCTTGCCCCACAAAATTGCTATGCATTCTTATGAAATTCAAACGGTAAAAGGTTAACATAGCTTTTAGTTTTGTTAGACCAATTTTTTTGTCTTTTTTATGGGAATGTGTGGAAAAAATAGTTACGTACTTACAAGGAGGGGTAATGACTTCTCAAACCTGCGACATGTGACGGGGAAAAACTAGAATAGCATGTTTTTGACTTTTAATCGATTTCCAAAGTTTCTAGAACCAGGAAATGAACCACAGCAATTGACAAACAGGAAGTACCGAAAAGGCAGGATGTTATGAATCCAACCATATTTAAACCCCAGCCAGAGATGAGAGTGAATTATCGTCAATCGGATTATCGTTAGTTGTGATCAGGACATGTTCATTTTATTGTTCATTACATGGATAGAAGTGTGCCCTTAGACAGAGAGTTTTTTCGTTGCTATCATTCCTGTCTACAAATTATAAGAAAAGAGACAAACAACTAGAAGTTGTGAAGAAGTGTAAATTTTCATGGACAAAAATTTCAGCATGAAATTGAAACGTGAAAAATTTTTTTAAATCCGTCAAAAATCAGCATATTATTTGATTTTAATAACATTTTTGATACTTATTTATTAAAGGGCGAATTTTAAAAAAATAATTTTCTATTCCAAATTTTTTTTCATATGACTCCTACCCCACCTTCTATTAGTTTGATGATTTATCTATTTTATATAATGATGCTTTCAGTGATTTTTTACACATCTTACAGATATATCCCTAGAGATACTAATTATGTTTACCTTTTTGAGAATAATATCCAGGAACTGCTGGAACAGAACTCTTACTTTGGGTTTAAAAAAACAGGAAAATTAAAAAAGAAAATTATTCCTCCTTGTAAAAATTTCCGAAAAGGTAATTATTTTAGTTTTATTCGATTAATCATTCAGGCTTTTGATCCGTGAAAAAAAAATGTTTTCCATTCAATATTGTTTTTTAACAATATTTTTTTATCCTTTTTATCGATTTATTCTGATATCTGATGCATTTTTTAAATGCATATTTTTTATTCTATGTCTTGGTTTGACTGAAACTTATATGAAAATATTATAACCAGGATGAATAATTAAATATAGTGAAATGATGAAAAAATATTTACCGCCTGTATTTTTAATATATTTTATTCTGTTTGCTGTTTATGTAAATTGACTGCTATTTCAAATTATGGGAGCTGCAGGCGAAGACATGCCTTTTTTGGCATGGCGCAGCTGTTGTGCATTTTAATCTTGTTTATTTTTTCCTCTCAAATATATGTGTACTGCATTGTCTACTATACATTTTTTTAAATCAGATGTCGCTTACACACTTGAAATTCTTTTTCCTTTTTGTTCATACCTAGCAAAACAATTGTTATTTACATGCTTCTTCTTGTCCTGACTGGTTTCTTCCTTTGGAGTTCTGATCCCCCCCCGGCCAAAGAAATATTTTCGACAGAACAAATCACAAAACGCTGTTCAACATAATTTCCTTCCTGGAGTTAAAACATCCACAGTTTACAACATTTCATTAGCATTTTGTTCATAAAATAAGAGGAAAAATCGAAAAATATCCATTTTTTTTATTTATTAAATTAGGAACATAATTCTCAGAAGGTGTTAAAAATAAAGATTTTTAGAATCTGTATCAAAATCCTGAGGCAGTTGAAAATGATATATAGTCGTGCAAACAATAGACAAACAACACCATAATAATATTTGAATGAATCCATCGACTTTTGGGTGGATATAATTCTTTAAAATATTAGTTGTTGGGGCTTTCGTTAATGTTAACATCAATTGCAATCATCAAATAATTTACACTGAAAGATTAAAACAACTTAATCTAGAAACCCTTGAATACAGAAGAAAACGTGCTGACCTACTAGAGGTCTTTAGAATCCGGAACAACATACATAGAGTGGATACTGATGTTCATTGCTGAAAATGCCCCGATAAGAAAATGCTGACTTCATTTATGTGCAGTAAAACCAGAGGACACAGCCATAAACTACAAATTCAGACATCCACTGGTGTTAGAAAAAGATTTCTTCTCAGCAAGAGTAGCAAATGCATGGAACAGCTTAAGTGAAAAGACGGTCACATCCGAAAATATCAATATATTTAAAAAATAATCTTTGTTCGGATATCAGACATACCAAATTTAACCACCATGTTTCTTATTAGTGTAAACCCAGCCCAAATACACTGAAGCTGGCTGACGCAATTAACTGCTGTCAATTGAAGCCTATTTCAAGTATATTCAAGTATGTATTCAATTAGTTTATAAGTTTTTAAAATTTCTATTTAAATAATAATGGATATTAAAAAAATTAAGTTTTATATGATTTTGACGTTTATTTTATCAAGGTGTCAAACTAGGTCACGAGGCCGCAGAAATGCCTATTTAAGTATATTCAAATAAATAAAACTAAAAGGCTTTTTTTCGTTAGTCCCCACCAACAGATTTAAAATATTAGTTGAGGATTTTCCTCCATCAAAGTCCAACGTCCATAGTTTTAAAATACGGAATCCCCAAAAGAAACAAACAAACGAAAAAGAGCCCAAAATGAAAGGATTTTATAAGTATTATTCGGCGACCATTATTGACACAAAACAGGTGCCCTTTTTAATCTAACTACAATAATTGAAGAAATGTCCCATAATATTTGTTACATTTAATACAAATGTATATATAAATGTAACAACAATTATGGGACAGATTGGCAGTTGATCGTTGTAAATTAAAAACTAAAAACAACTTCTTACCTGGTAGAAATGTATCTGTGCAGACGACATATGTCCTTAATCTTCATCGGGGATCATAGGATGAGACGAAAAAAGGGTCTTTAAAAGCATGTTTTAGGGGTTTTATTCGAATCTAGGATCGAACGGACCGGAAGTGTTGATTAGTTATGTCTGGTGCAGGGTTGCCAGATAGTTGGAGACTATTCTGGCTACAAGCTCGTAAATCTGGCCAAATACTGACAAAAGAATGGCCAAATGCCAGCATTGTTTATAAAAGCAATTATTTTATTATTTTTATTAGATGAATTATTGTAAATCATTATTATTAACCTTTTTTATTCTACTATTTACCTTCGTAAATTTTGAGTTGGCTTTTTATCGCAACTTTTCGGTAACGGCCTGAGTATTTAAAGTTGCGATTAAAAAGCAATTGAAAAATAAAAATAAGAGGATGAAGGTGAATAGAACATTTTATTTTAGTGTGAAAAAAAAAATACAATTTGTAAATACAAGCACATATAACAATCATATTTAAACAATATTTAGGGCCTTACGCCCTTAAACCTTTGCGGTGATGTAATAAACATCATAATTCTTCTTAAAATCATTTACATCCATTGATAGCGCTACATATTCCGGTAATCTATTCCAAAGTCCCATCACTCTATTGCTAAAAAGAATTTTCTGATATTCAATCTACATCTATTTCCTTCTACCGTATATGTGTGGCCTCTCAGTTCCTTGTACCCTCTTCTAGTAAAAAGATACACCAGGGTTTACTACTTTTATACCATGCATAATCTTGAACATTTCTATTAAGTCTCCCCGAT
>VCCN01002415.1:343327-354248 GCA_006491835.1 Architeuthis dux
ATATGCTTTCAACTGACGTGTCTTCTCCCATTTCCTGTGCTGCGCTAATGGTGTCATACTTCCTGACTGGTGAAATAAAATGTAGATAGTGATCTTTTAATGTGACTACGAGGGTAGGTGGACAAATCGGCCGCGGACAATTCGGCCCGGCAGTTCGGCCTTTTTAAGAAATGCCTATATTAAAAAGAGGAAGAAAGTTCTACGTATGTATAGTAAGGCACGTAGTGAGCCCTAGGCGATTTGATACTAAGTGATGCGGCAAAATGGGTTTTACGTGCCTAGAAAGGATGACCTAGGCGAGCAGTAGGCGTTGAAATCCGTATTGCAGGGATTTCTATGCTAGTGCTGACGTCACGGAAAAAAAAGGAAGCTATACTTATTTTAGGGTTTCATATGGTCTAGACTGGTTTTGACCGTGATGAAAACCAAGTCCGATGTTCAGCTCCGTATATACGTATTTAGCTACTATTTTTATGAAAGTGACCGCTACAAAGGTTTCCACAAAAACGGTGTTAAAATAAATTTATACTAATATTTGTAACGGACTCATACGTATTTTGCACTCACGCATACGGTCAGCGAGTGGAAACCACTTGACAACCCAGATTCTTATTCTGAGTATGTCTTTTAGATAACCAATTTTCAGGACATGAAAAGTCCGTACTTGACTAGAACATAATATGCTTTGCAGACAAGAAGTCTAGCAAAATTATGTTTCTTATCACCTCATATTCCATCTTGGAACTCTTGATAATACACAGTCCAACACACCTCAATTTTGACCAGCCACACATCACCACTCACTTCTTACTATAAGAAGACCGATCTATTCTTCAATCTCTGTTCAGTTAATATTTGTTGTTTCATCAAACATGACGGTTCCACCAGAGACGCGCCCATCACCTCTGATTATGTACGTACGCATTCATACACATTCACACACACTCTCTTTTCTAACATATTCAACAAACTACAAACACTTTTACTAAGTAGAACACTTTAAAATGCATTCCTTCCTTCTTCTTAGCTGAGTACTACTTTTTGTTATTATGTTCTGTAATAAATATACTTATTATCATTGCAGAGTATTTTGTATTTCTTTATTCACATTGCATTTCGTTTACCATGTGCAAACTGCATCCTTGCCCATGCATGTAATTTAATTCCCTTTTACTACTGCAGAACAGGCAGAGAAAGAAATATCCCTATTATGCGTATCGTTAACATTACCATCTTTCTTTCCCTAGTCTCATCAGCACCCTAGCTTAACTTACGGGCAGTCAGACCCTTAAGGCTACTATAGGCATTACTACTGCTACTACTACAGCCTCACAGTTAGAGATTACTACGCTACCATTGTTATTGTTTTTACCGTAACTTTTTATTGGTGTCAGATACATATATTTAATAATAGGAGCTAGTTAGTTTACTATTAGTCTTAATCCCATCTACATTAGCTCATTTTAACATATTTAAGCTTTCTGTTTAGTTGTTGCAATTGTAGCGGTCATAATTCTCAAAGTACTAAAATAGGGTTGAAAATATCAAGCTGGCTTTGTCACCTCGACGGGGCCAGCTCTGAACCCTATGAAGTACAAAACTAAGTATTAGCTTCCTTTTTTTCGTGACGTCAGCACGTGTATAAAAACCCATGTTTTACGATTATCTTGGCCTTTGTAACCTGTGCCTCTTTCCCCCGTGTCTATTTCTTCTGGCACGTAAACTATCTCTTGGGTCGCCTAGGGCCCACTTTTAACTATGGACATTTCTTCAAATGCCGTCTCTTCTTACTTCAAATCTTTGGCCATTCTCTCTCCATTCCTTTTCGCCACAACTAGGAATAAATATAGGCCCTTTCGAGAATTTACAATGACCATCGATGACTAGTTTACATGACTGTTAACATCAGGTTTAGCGGAGCAACTCCTTAAAATGTCTTCCTGATTAGAAACTATCTTTCCTACATGCCTGGCATCTTCTCCTTTCTGTCAAAAGCCGTCTTTTTCTCTTAACCGATTTCTTTTGCTAAGAGCAGGCAATTCTTAGGCGCACTTATCACCTAAGGATTTAGTTCACATAACTAACGCTGCATTCTCACAAGATCTATTTCGGAACACGAAAACCGGCTAAAGGCAGAAAACCCCTTTTTTACCATAACTCTTCCTCACAAAACCTCTCACTCTAACTCCTTTTACATTGTGTTCCTTTTTATTGTACCCGTTTCATTACATTGTTTTATTAAATACAACCTTTTTTCATTTTAAATCTGACGCCTTTTGTTGTGATTACTTTATATTTTCCTTTGTTTGTATTTATAATATTTATACATATGTATGTTATGTTAAATCAATATGCCGAAGCAAACACGCAGCAGCCCTTCTTCCGTTTCCGGTCCCAGAAAGCGCGGACCGGAAGTAGGAACGGGGAAGGCTCAGTTCAGCTCAAGCATAGCTCTTATCAACATGTGTCTTTCGTTTTATCGTGTCTTAACACGCTTAAACACGATTACGAATCAAACGCATTTTAATTTTACACAGCTACCACAGAAAGGACAACAAAGGCACATAAACACAACAAGAACATTACAGTACTGACCGCCAAAAACCAATATGGCCGATGGTCATTCCTCCTCTTTTTGACCACGTGACCTCCTTACTCCCTCACTGGCAAGACATCAACTACTATTACTACTACCGTCAGCCATGACAGGGCATTTTGGCCAACACCCTTTTACCGCTAATTTCGAATGTAGAAACGATCTACACTCTCTTTTTATTTTTAAGCTTATATAAATTATCCCTATTTTCCATAAAAAAAAATAATTTATAAATATAAAATTCTTTTATATAGATTTTTTTGAATATTTAAAATAAATCAAAAATCTTCGAAATTCTTATTAAAATATTTGTAATATTGGGCCAGCTTAGATTTTTTGAAAAATAAAGGAGGAAAGAGAGAATGAATTTAAAAAAATGATATTATGACGAAATTCGACCCCTAAAGTACTTTTAAAACATTTTTAATTTTCAGATCTCTGAACGAGTGTGGAAGGCAATAATCGATAATAAGCGATCGATAAATCAATAAGCGATCTACTGAGCGAAAGTCAAGGGATATTTAAACAGCAGATAGTTTCGGCTATAGTTTTTTATCTGGCCATTTAAAAAGAATAATTAGCCGATTCAATTTTATTTTATAGCTAACTCAAAACATATATTCAATATTTTAATCATAAAGTTAGCCGAAAGTAGAAAGAATTTAACCGATTTAAAAGTTTTTGAAGAAGTTTTAGGCGAAAAAAAAATCAAAGGATGGTCAAGTTTAAAATAAGTTTGTTGTATCAGTCACACGCTTTGGAGCCAATTCAGTCTCTTTCCCCATATAAGACATTATTTCTAGAAGAAAAAGAAATTCAGGAAGAAACGAAGATCAGGGTCATAGAGGTCGTCACCAAAAGCCTCTGTAAAGTTACTAAAATAGAAGAGTATATATTTAAAAAGGTGTAATTTTAATCAGAAACCCCAAATAAGACTCACTTCAGTATATGATGTATATCTGTCTGGCAAATCATTTTATCTCCATTCAGTAATCTTTTGCCAATAACAGTGTAAACTGTAAACAATAACATTGACTTTAAAATAAGTCAACTTCTTCGTTATAATTAATGAAAAAGAAATTGTTTTGAAAAAGGTTTTGGGCTTTTTTCTTCCTAAAAAGGTTTTGGCCATTTTGTTTTATGCAAATGAGGTAGTTCTTCCCAACTATTTTTCTTGGGAACATCTTTTTTCTGAAAGAGGACATCCCCTGGAACAGGGCCGGGGGCTGCAGGGTAGGCCCTGTTGGCCCCCAGACTATATGTTTACAAGTTCATAAATCTGATCCTAATTGAGATAGAACCATGGTATTTGCACCATTGGATAGAGAATACTCAGCACTACAAAATTTCCTGTTGCCTATAATGCTTGTTAATAATTATCCCCCTCCTCTAGGCTATAGCGCAACTGCCCCCAGATGCTATCATTTCCCCCGGGTGCTGAGAACCCTTGCTATGCCACTACCCACATATGTGTACTAATATTTACAGGGCTTTTATATAGATTTCAACCATTAGAAAGTGACATAGCACTAGTATGTTCTAACTAACCATACTGAATGTTAACTTTCTTTATTGTGAATCCTTTATATAGATTCCAAGTGTAGACCACTAGAAAGGGACATAGCACTAGCATGTTCTAACTAACCATAATGAATATTAACTTTCCTTTTTGTTAAATCTTTATATAGATTCCAAGTTTAGACCATTAGAAAGAGATATATTACTAGTATGTTTTAACTAACCATAATGAATATTAACTTTCTTTTTTGTGAAACATTTATATATATTCCAAGTGTAGACCACTAGCATGAAAGTTATCATTTATATGTTCAAACTAAGCATAAGGAAAATTAACTTTCTTTTTCTCAAACTTTAACACAGGTTCCAAGTGTAAACCACCAAAAGGGACATTTCATGTTCAAACTGAGTATAATGTGCACGGAAAAAGTAATTATGTTCATTTTGACATCCATATTATGAAGTAGGGACATATCATCACCAGTTCCCATCAGCTTTTTCCTGATAAAACTGTTTTAGCTGTCATCATGGTTCTAGTTTAAAGATAACCACCCCTTCCCTCTTTGATCTTTGACCAATGTTGATAGTTGAAAATTGCTATTGTGAAAAATTATGTATTTTATCCAAAAAAGAAACACATTTTAGCAATAAAGTAATTCTAATATTTTTTCCCTTTCAATCACAATCCTCTTTCAAATTCATTGAATATTTTTAACTTCATAGTTATATTCATGGTTTTAAAATGTTCATTTTGATAAAGAACATGGTGTATTGAATAACATTACCAACATAAACAAAATTTGTTTCAAAACTGTTAAATTCTGTTGTCTTTTTTTAAAGAATCATTGTCAATTGGTATCAGAACCTTTTTGATACCTACTGTGTTAAACTATTTTAGTATTTCAGATGTCATATAACATAAATACTTCCAAATACTGTTCCCTCTAAGCTGTGCACATGTGTACTGTGTTTTTTGTTACTGAGTTTTTATTATACAAATATTGATTCTCTATATCGAATTCAAAAGTGCACACATACTTTTGTCACTGAGAAAACATTTGCACGACATAAGATTTTTGTGCATACTGACTACTAAAAATTAGAAAGAACATTGCTTCAAAACAAATTTGTATAATCAGAACAGAAAACCAGTTTAGAAAGTATTGCATAAATCTATTTGCAACTAATGATATTTTCAATTGCTTTTGAAATTTGTTTGGATTTCTCAGTCAGTTGACACCATTTCTGTTTTTTCATTCAATTCATAATAATAACGACTCTTTCTTTTCATCCAATTCATGAATTTTTCAAGTAATGTTTGCATTTGATTGGTTTATAGGATTCCTTAATCAATCTATACAATTCCTGTAATGTTCATTCACTTTATAATTGCATTACATTAATAATACTTCTTTTTCATTCACAGATATCAATTGCAGTGGAGAACAAATGAACCTCTCTAAGAAACCGTATTCTCATGAAATGTTTTGATTTGCATTTTGGGATGTTTATAAGAAACTATATTTTCAAAATCAGACCAAATGTAAATTTTATTCCCTTGCAGTTTTGATTTCTTTTTAAAGATAAATATGCAAATACATGCTGGAGGGAAACCATATTCGTGTGAGATGAATGGATCTCCATTTTCACAGCTTGTAAAAAAAAGAACACGCAATATTGGAGAGTAACATTAACATTGCAAAGTATGGGCTGATATTTTCAGAAGATTCAAATTTTAAAATGTCCATGCAGACACACACTGGAGATAAATCTTACACACGAGTCAAAATTAAAAGAACACATGCGAACCCACACTGGAGGGATACCATATTCTTGTGAAGAGTGTAGATCAGCATGTTCACAGAATTCAGCTTTTAAAATGCACATGTGCATACACCAAGAGGAAAAACCATATTCTTGTAAGGTGGGTGGATCAGTATTTTTACTGAACAGCAATTTGGAAACACATTCAAACACACACTGGAGAGAAACTATATTCTTGTGAAGGATGTGATTTGGCATTTTCTCAGAATTCAAGTTTGAAAGGATTTATGCGAACACACACTGGAGAGAAACCATACACATGCAAAGTGTGTGAGTCAGCATGTTCACAGAATGCATCATTAAATATGCTAAAACACACAGGAGAGAAACCATATTTTGTGAAGTATGTGGATCAGCATTTTCATACACATGCAAACATACACTGGAGAGAAACCATATTCTTGTGAGGTCTGTGAGTCAGCATTTTCACGGAAATCAACATTAAAAACATACATGCTGAAACACACTGGAGAGCATCCATATTCTTGTGAGGTATGTGGGTTAGCATTTTCACAAAATTCAGGTTTAAAAACACATGAACACACACTGGAGAGAACCCATATTCTTGCGTGGTGTGTGGATCAGCTTTTTCAATGCGTGTACGTTTAACGGAACACATGCGAACACACACTGGAGAGAAACCATATTCTTGCAAGGTGTGTGGATCAGCTTTTTCACGGCGTGCACGTATAACAGAACACATGCGAATACACACTGGAGAGAAACCATATACATAAGTGTGTGGATCAGCATTTTCACATTTGAACCACATGCGAACATTTTCACATGTGAACCACATGCGAACACACACTGGAGAGAAACCATATTCTTGTGAGATGTGTGGGTCAGCATTTTCACAGGACTCAACATTGAACACACACTGGAGAAAAACCATATTCTTGTGAGATGTGTGGGTCAGCATTTTCACAGAAATCGGGTTTAAAAACACACATGCTAACACACACTGGAGAGAAACCTTATATATGCAAAGTGAACCTATATTCTTGTATCGTGTGTGGCTCATCTTTTTCACAGCATTCACATTTAAAAAACCACATGCAAACACACACCGGAGAGAAACCACATCCTTCTAAAGAATGTGAATCAGCATTTCCACAGAATTCCAAATTTAATAAGCATATGCGAACACACAATGGAGAGTCACCATACACCTCTGGATTAGCATTTTAAAAATACACACTAGAGAGAAATCATTTTCTTGTAAAATGTGTGGATTGGCATTCTCAAAGTGTTCATGTTTAAAATATTAGAGAATAACCATATTATAGTACATTTGAAATAATATCATAATCTAATGCGGGTGGATGGTGGACCCCAAAATAGCTAGATTTTATCGTGGATCGTTGGCTTACTTGGACCCCAACACCCACTGAAACCATATATAAAATGTGAGAACAGTTTTCATTTAACTGATATGATCTTTAAATTTGGCCATGGAAGGAGACTTAATAAAACAGTATCTAGATATTTTTCAAGATAGATGGCATGAACATCTAGATAATTCTAGATATACACAGAAAAGATTTGTTTATAAATCTTCTAGGGGTTGAAATAAGGTTGCATGACAAATCTCAGCCTCTCCAGTAGCCACTAAGGGTTCATGACATCGCAAGTGGAAAATTCCATAACTGACCTCACTGTAGTATGATTGAAAGACAAGAGACAAGGCCAATTTCCAAGGCATTTAACTCATTCTGACTACAGTAAAAGCTTGGTTAACTTGTTTAATTCTTGAAAAGCAAAACTATTTTTACATCACAAACGGTGAAAGACGAAACAAATCACAATCAAAACAAATTCACACCAAAATAACCCCAGTTAAAAATGAATAATTAGTAACGGGTTTGATTTGAATTTCAAGGAAAGTAACTAAAATATTTGTACATTTAAAATTCTCTCTCATTTTGTAATATCTTATTATCATTCAGATCAGTTTTGGCAGCATGCCGTGTTGGGAGTGATCAATTACAAAATTAGAAAAAGGGGTGATTTGCTGAACACAAACTAGGGTACAAATTTAGTATAAACTTGCATTGTAAATTGAACCCCCATTAAAAACTAACTTTTTCTAAACATAATATGGAGTAAATGTTTAAATCTTTAGCCCTCTAGCTCCATTTGTGTGGCCTGTACACAGGACATATAGATGGATAGCCAGCCACAATCACTTAGAAAGTGAAGAAAGCTAGGTTAATCTATGTTGACAGTTTTGGTGGACGGTTTCTAATATTTTATAGTTGGAGTGGGAAAAAAAACTAATTTATCTCTTTTCAAAATGATTCAATGCATAGAGGTGTGTAGTGTCTCCCAGCTCGTGGGAGTCTCACTGAAAGGGAAAGATGAAGCAAAGGAACAAAGGACAAAGACAAATGTGATGTTTACTGATCGCCGTCAGCGAGAGAACTCTTATTTTCCCCGGTTTTTGCCTGGCGCATGACCAGGGACTCACTTCCGTTTTATGGGTTTGTGGCAAGGGAGGTAACTCGTGGTATTTGCTCCCTTGCGCAGCCTGGCAGGACATCACACCACTCCCCTCTTCATTAAGGAAGGTGTGAGGTCCTTCTCTTTATGTTGTGGGCTGTGTTCTGTGTTTTTGTGTAGGTTGACGTGCATGGTACGTCTTTGTGGGGGATGCGTTTATTTTAGGACATACTGGGGGTTTGCTGTTGTAGGATCCCAAACGTCCTTTGTGTGCATGTGGAACGTTTACTTTATTTCCATGCTTACCCCCTCCCCGTTCGCAAGTTCGGTAGCCCTAGCTTCGTCGAGTACTTGCTTCAGCGTGGAGTCGTTCCTCGGGGCTCTGCGTCTGACTCGCGTGACTCGTTGTAGAATTTGCGCCAGGATTTCCCGTTCTACGTGTGTGAAATCGCACGTGTCGACCAAATTCCGGAGACGTGTTGTGGTATCCGTCTAGGTCTCGAAGATTTCGAAGCATGTATTTTTTCGGGGGGTAAAATGTGCCGTCAGCGAACGTTTTAGTTTTTCGTAGCCCGCTGGTGTTTCTACCCCATTCACCATGTGCGTCGCTCCGAGTCCCTTTTCTTCATCCGTGAGGCTATCGACGATCTCAAAGATTTCGACGCCGGCATAGTGGAGAAACATGGCCCGTCTTCTTTTTTCGTTTTCTACGTCCATGGCGCACAGCAGATTCTCGAACTTTTCGAGCCATTTTCGCCATCTGACGCCGGTTGTGCTTTCTCCGTTGTGTGCCTGGAATGGTGGAAACGGAGGCAGGAAATTAGCCATCGTGTGTTGAGGTGGTTATTCCTTTGTGTTTTTTCTTTAGAGACGGATCTCGTCCCTCGTCGCCAAAATGTAGTGTCTCCCAGCTCGTGGGAGTCTCACTGAAAGGGAAAGATGAAGCAAAGGAACAAAGGACAAAGACAAATGTGATGTTTACTGATCGCCGTCAGCGAGAGAACTCTTGTAGTCTCGCTTCTGAGCGATCTTCTTTATTTTCCCCGGTTTTGCCTGGCGCATGACCGGGGACTCACTTCAGTTTTATGGGTTTGTGGCAAGGGGGTAACTCGTGGTATTTGCTCCCTTGCGCAGCCTGGCAGGACATCACAAGGTGCTTACTTGTTGATGTTAATAATATACATCTCTTCTGTAAGCATTGTTTTCAAAATGATTCATTACATACAGGTGCTTACTTGTTGGTGTTAATAAGATATATCTCTTCTGTAAGCGTTGTTTTCAGAATGATTCATTACATATAGGTGCTTACTTGTTGGTGTTAATAAGATATATCTCTTCTGTAAGCGTTGTTTTCAAAATGATTCATTACATACAGGTGCTTACTTGTTCTCGAGTGGACGAAATACATTTTTTATGTTGAATATTTTAGGTTCATTATTTTTAATGTTATCTAAAGTTTCATTCGTAAATCTAAACTCAGTTAATTCTTAAAATTAAGCACTCATTGGCCTCGTGCTATCACGCTGAAATGACCTACCCAGTGTTGCCATGTAGGGTTTATTATTTATTGATAAAAATGGATAAAATCTGCTAGGATTTTCTATTTCCAGCTAACTTTAGAGCTGCAAATGTTATACGCAATTCCAATATACAGGTATACCTTCTTTAATTCATTCCAAAGCTTTCCGTACTGTTCAAATCCGCACTGTTCATGGTTCTATTATGATTTACTTTTTGTTTTCAGCTTATACTTAGTTACATTAATTTCTATAGTAATACCATAACCACACTTCATCAAAACCGGACATTTTCAAGATATTCCTGTATTAAAACTCCGGAAGAAATGATTAATAAAAATTGTCCATTTACTTTTATGAAACCTACAGATTTAATCTTTTGAAGATTGGATATCATCTTCATATGTCGATGTAGAGGGAAAAGGGTCCTTTTTGCTCAAATTTGAAGCCATTGTGCATTTTTAGTTCCATAAAAAGCCATTGTGCCTATAGCTTGTAACCACTTTTCTGCTATTTCATAGTTACTACAACATTTAGTGTGCCTTCTTAATCTAAATTTAACTTTCAGCATTTTTAGTCCCATATTATTTCCCACTTTTAATTCATGTTCATCTTCCTGAATGTTCTTTCAAATTCATCATTTCAGATAGTGCCCGTGGGGACCTAAGAAATATTAGGTAATTTGATATGGAATCACCCTTCTACTATTTCCTGACTCAGGCTGTTCCAAGCTGGTGTGACTCTGGTTGCAAAGAATGAAGTCCTTGGTCCTGGTTGGTGTTGTACCTGTAATTACCATTTATATCCCCTGGTTTGTGTGTGGTTGAGTGAAATATGTGAATTATCTCTATTTGACTTATATAAATAGCCCCTTTTCTTCACTCTTCAGATAGAAGAGCGCTAAAAACAAACGTGTGTACTTTTGTTAGACCAATAAAACCTCAGAACATGTAACAAGTCTTCCGTGTTCATTACAATAATGTAGTGTCTGTGATGTCCTGCCATGCTGCGCAAGGGAGCAAAT
>VCCN01002415.1:357009-379903 GCA_006491835.1 Architeuthis dux
CTTTCCTGTTTCCATATGGCCACTGCTTCAGCTGTTCTGATTTCCAGAATTGCCCAAAGTCATCCGCTGCCGCTGATAGCGAGTTTAAAGTCAAATACAGAGATGGGAAGATTCCTCAGAACGACATTTTCATTTATTTTTCTCACTTTTTTAGTGGTCTACTGATATCAGGCAATTTCATGTGGTTAAGAAACTAGGGTTTAAAAAAAACGTTTTAAAGTAATTTTAGCACAAGCTTGTTAGTGTTTTTAGTGTAAGGGTTGGTGTTAGTGTTGGGGTTGCTGTGTTAGCAATAAAGTGTTTTTAGCCAGCCACCTTATGCAGTCCGTGTCATTGGATGTTATATTGACTAGGGTCCCTGAAAGTTATGTCCAGTTGTGGTAATAAATTTCTGTCGGCTTGAATTGGGACAATACATATAGGCGCAGCAGGTCTAGGCCTACCACACTTAGGTATACTTCCTTCAGCCATTTTAACTTCAGAAAGTGGGAAAATATTGAAATGGTCGTCTGCTTCTTTGACTTTAAATTCGTAAATATTGTAAAAAGTGCACTATTTAATTGATGGATATATGATGATATTTTGATATCTAATTGATGGAGATAATTATGAACAAAAGGCTGCTATGGGGATTTTTGAAAATAGAGCTTCAAAATCTGTCAGAAATCAATGTATTTTTCAAGTCATCCACAGATTGTTTTCTTTTATTAATCATATTGACATATTGGAATCGAGACTCGGGATAGGTTTATTATATACCTATGAACTAGCTAAACATAATTCAAGGGGATAATTGGTTTATTTACTAGCTAACTTTTTGTAGCATTTTTTGAAAAAATAAGGAACACATATTAGCAAATTATTGGGGTGGCTTCAGCACCAGCTTCTGACAGCCCTGGTTAGGGTGTTAGAATAAGGTGGTGTTTAGCCAGCCACCTTATGCTGTCCATGTCATTGGATGTTATATTGACTAGGTCCCTGAAAGTTATGTCCAGTTGTGGTAATAAATTTATGTCGACTTGAATTGGGACAATACATGTAGGCGCAGCAGGCCTAGACCTACCACGCTTAGGTATACTTCCTTCAAAAAGTGGAAAAATGTTGTAATTGTCGTCTGCTTCTTTGACTTTAAATTTGCTGCCATCAGCATCAGCAGCGGATGACTTTGGGTGATACCAGAATCAGAACAGCTGAAGCAACGGCCATATGGAAACAGGAAAGGTAATGATTGCCAAATTTGTTATGTAATTATCTAATTTATAGTAATAAAATGCGTGTTTTTTTAAGAAATTAATAATATTTCAATACATTAATTGTTGAAGTTGATATTAATTAAATTGAAATTTACTTTTTTTAAGATATTTTTTAAGATATAACTTAATTCATTAACATAAATATTTATAAATCAGTCTACCCCCCCTCTTTCAATGTAAAATTCTTTCACAGTATGACAGACAGATAGAGAGATACATTGCTTATTATAATGTACATTAAAATAATACTTATTTTATTACTATAAATTAAATAAATCAAAATGTTAAATATTTGATTAAAATTAGTGTTGTATAGCCATCTTAGACTTGGAGAAAGAGGAAGACTCAAAACTTGGTTTATAAAAATATGATGATATATTTTTATTGTATCAAATACATTGTGCCATGGCGGAGAATGAAGAGTGGGAGAGAGATGATGAGAGTCGGCAGACTGTTCCTAACTTGTGTTCCCAAGCCTAGAGGCTCTCTGTCTCTCTGCCTAATGAGGGTGGCTGTGTGCCTTTTATGAAGTTCGAATGCCCACACTGGTTTTCAAGCCACCACCTGCAAGTTCAGTTGATATCCTGTTTATAACTTTCAACACTTGTGACAATAATGAAAATAAATAGCTAATAGTAGCTAGATCATTATCACAATAATTAAAATAAATAGCTAATAGTGGTTAAAGGTAGCTAGATTATTATCACAAAAATTTAAATAAATAGCTAAAAGTGGCTAGAACTGATATCCAACAACAGAAAATATCTAAATTTAGATATAAAATATCAAAGTTGGCAACGCTGAGTGTGGTCTTAAATCTGATTGTAAAACAAAGGAAATCGCTAAGCGGTGTTGTACGTCATTTCGCTCCTTCTGTTAAAATAGCCACCAAGTTTTATTGCATCTTGATCTTGATGATAGATAAAGTATGAAAACTGTCAAAATACTTAATCAGTGTATCTAAATCAGATAATCCATTGAGTAATCTGAAATCAGGAGTGAATTTTGTTACAACTTGAAATTATTAATATACACGGAGTTTTTCGCACTAGTGTCCTCATCTTCTTGGCAACAAACCCAACAAGGCTGTAGAAGGAAGGAAAGAAAGAAGTACGTACACACGAGAGAGAGTGCGGTCTGCACACGTTAGGGCGGCGTGGAGTCGCGATATTTAAGGAAGAGCAGAAGGAAATGACGTCAGCCGAAACTAGAGGCTTAAGATAGTTTGGTATTTTTTTTATATGTCTGTTTATTTAGATTCGCAGACAGTATTGCAAACTCAAAAATATTTTCGCGCTATTTTGATTGCAAAAAAGCGCTAAATCTTTTGAAATAGCCAGAAATGGCCAAAAGGACACTAAAAGTGGCCAGAGTGTGGCCAAAAACCGCCAAAATGTTTTAGGCGCACATCGCTAATCTACCGCTTTTTGCACTTCCAAAACGCGAAACGCGCTAAATCAGCAACACTGTCCGGAGATGCATATTTAATTCTAGAAATTGAAAGTGGGTTCTTACACCTTTTACAATCGCGAAGGTAAATAATAGAATGAAAAAGGTTAATAATAATGATTTACAATAATTCATCTAATAAAAATGATAGAATAATTGCTTTTATAAAATCTTTTGCATTTGGCCATTCTTTTGGCAATATTTGGCCAAATTTACGAGCTTGTAGCCAGAATGATCTCTAACTATCTGGCAACCCTGCACCAGACATAACTAATCAACACTTCCGGTCAGGTCGATCCTAGATTCGAATAAAACCCCTAAAAAAATGCTTTTAAAGACCCTTTTTTCGGCTCATCCTATGATCCCTGATGGAGATTAAGGACATCTGTCGTCTGCACAGATACATTTCTACCAGGTAAGAAGTTGTTTTTAGTTTTTAATTTACAACGATCAACTGCCAATCTTTCCCATAATTGTTGTTACATTTATATATACATTTGTATTAAATGTAACAAATATTATGGGACATTTCTTCAATTATTGTAGTTAGATTAAAAAGGGCACCTGTTTTGTGTCAATAATGGATCGCCGAATAATACTTGTAAAATCCTTTCATTTTGGGCTCTTTTTCGTTTGTTTGTTTCTTTTTTGGTATTCCGTATTTTAAAACTATGGACGTTGGATTTTGATGGGGGGAAATCCTCAACTAATATGTTAAATCTTTTGGTGGGGACTAACGAAAATGACCCTTTTAGTTTTATTTATTTGATGATTGCAATTAAAGTTAACATTAACGAAAGCCCCAATTAATATTTTAAAGAATTATATCGACCAAAAAGTCGATGGATTCCGTCAAATAAATATTATGTTGTTTGCCCGACTCTATAATTAAACATACCCACGTGTAACTTTTTAAATCGTCGACACCGTATTTTAAAACGTAATTAAAATTTAAAAGAAAGTGTTCTCAAGTTTTTTCTTGTTCTTGTTAGAAAGAGGAAAGTCCAAATTATTGTAAAAAAAAAACCAAATTTTCTTTAATTACAACGTAAACTTTAACTTTTAAAATCAATGTTTACTATTTAATCGATAATTTTGACGCCATTTTGTTGACATGTTCTGTAATTAAAAAATCCACTAAAAAAATGTATACTAACGATGAAGATATTTTAATCCTCAAAATTTATTTTCAGCATTACTGCATTAAATTGTGGCCATAAATCGTCTGTTACCTATGATTGCCAGATATGGTGACAAAGCTCAAATATCTATAACAACATGGTTTTTGAATTGCAAAATAAGGCCATTCGTACTATATCTTTTTCTGACTTTCATGCTAATTGTAACCCTTTATATGCTCGCAATATCATCAAACTTGAAAATTAAACGGCACTGCAAAATTGTTTACTTGTACATGACTCATTATATAAGGTATCCCCACATTGTCTACAAGAGCATTTTAGATGAACGAAAGAAATTCAATCATTAAGACAAGAGGCTCCAAACTGTGATGCCTCTATATTCCATCTTGCATAACAACTAGATTCAATCACCAAAAGATGCATTATTGATTGGAATAATTTAAAACTCTGCAACTCTATATCAGTTTAGTTTCAACTGCCTCATTATTTTGAAACGGATTTTTAATAGTTTACCTTCCCAGAATTCCTGATCCAATATTTTTAAAATGGATATTGTAACCCTATATATGCTATTGTTTACTTGTATATGACTCATTATATATGGTATCCCCACCTTGTCTACAAGGGTATTTTAAACAAACTTTAGCGACATGTGTGTCTGTCGGCTAAGGTACGGTCAGCGACTCGTAGGTTGGTCGTGTAGTGTATGAGTATGTACGTGTGGATGCAGGATGGATGTACGCGTTGTGTTGTGGAAAGAGGAAAGATGAGACTTTCTCTGTGGAACGCGGATGAAGAGAAAAAGGGTTGCTGTGCACATTATTGTTTGGTAGACTTTGTTGCTGGCCCTTAGAAGTGCTGTGTTTGCTTATTAATATAGGTTGAAGAGACGCTGGTGTCGCATGAAAAAACTGAGTCCTTAAAAGGACTATTGTTATGCTGGAACACTGGTTGCTGCTTGGATGGGGCTGTTGCCTTTGTCCAGGAGTAGGAGTCACGTGATGCAAACGGAGGGAGCTGTAGAGAAAGAAAGGCTAACCCTGCCATGTTGGCTTTTGGCACGGAAATGTGAACGTAGACATGAGGGGCCGTTTAAGAAGTAAAAAACAAACAATGCAGATAGAGGTTATAAATCAAAGTTTGTTTCATCACGAAGAAAATGACATGTCAAAAATATGATCGTAGAAAAAGAGAGAGAGAGAGTTATTGGGAAAGAGAAGGTTTGTTCCGTAGTAGTAGGAGTAGGCACAAAGCGATTTGAACTTAGCAAAGACGGATTTTGTCGGTTGAGGCGAGGGATATAAGTGATCTACATCACGCGGTTGAGGGAATCAGGTTTGCATTCAGCGCCTGTGACTAACTCGCTACAGTAATAGGCTAAGGGTTTTTGTCCCAAGAAGGTAGCGAAGAAATTGGTTGAGGCGAGGCAGAGGTGCATGGGGTCGCTGGAGTGATTGTTGGCTGAGACAATTAGAGACAAAAACGAAGTGAAGTGGGCGGTGAAGTTAGGGGATTTATCCTAGCTATTTATGCTAGCAGACATCACCAGCGGCTGAGCTGTGACGTTGGCCAAAAAGTAGGAAGCCTAATTTTTGTATGTCATGTGGATTGGCCATTTGGACCGTTTGGTTGTAACAGAATGAATGAAATTCATTCATTAAGATACAAAAGGCTCCAAAGTGGGATGCCTCTATGTTCCATCTTGCATAATTAGATATGGATTAAATTCAATCACCAAAAAATACATTACTGATTGGAATAATTTAACAAGAAAACTTAAGATTGATCTACTTAGCCTATCACGATTTGGACTTAAATCTAGCATCAAATCAATTTTCACTAAATCCTACATCTGGCACAATTAATCTGGCTCACTAAGTATAATTTCTAATTTAATTTAAATCTAATTATTTTTCCACTGGATTCTCTATTTATGTGAGATATTATGTACAGTTTTATACTGAGGACAAAGTACTAAATATTTCAATAGTTGGATTATTGTTAGGATATTAGGAAAAAAATGAAGGTATCGGATATAAATTTTGTTAAAGAAAAAATAAATCTTTATTCAAATAGTCACCACCTATTTGATATTTAGTAAGCTTATAATCCGTTTTATAAAATAAGTAATTTTATAATTATTATTGAAATTTTCTATTATCCCTTTAAATTCTTTGTTTTCATTGTCTACATTCCAAATATGTCTAATCATACTCCTTAAAATATTTCCTTGCAATATATTTAATAGTTCTATCACAAAATCATGATGAAATTTTTTAGCAAGTAATTCTGGGAAGAACACATTCATGTGGTTTGTGAAATTAATGTTGTTTACCGGATCTGATATTTTGTATTCAAGGAACTATTTTGTTTAAGCACCACCTGAATTTAGCACATAAAAAGTAACAATCACCTACTATTACTATAAAATGTATGCGATTGCTCTTTGTAGTATTAAAAAAAATCTCTGCAAACAAGAAACAAGTTTTTAAAGAAAACAGATTTTTACGTGATTGGTCCTCTAGCAGAAATAGGCAATGGTTGAAATTACGAAAACATGGCTAAAACGTTTTAACTTGTTTTTAATTATAGAAGGAAAATTGTTTTTTCTATTTTTATTGTTGGCCCATTCTAATATTTTCCTGAATGACAATTTTCTTTCATTCAACTTTTTACATATGTGTCCATACAGTAATTGATTTCGATCTGGCACAGTAGTAAATTGGGCCAACATACTCATTGTGGTTGTCATCTGAAAAATAAAATAAATTCCAGATAATAAAATAAATTTAATTTATTAAAAGTACATGTAATAATAATTTAATATTAGGTTAATTTTTTAAATATTTTCTATTTATATAACGGAAAACTTTCTTATTAGGTTGATGAGGGTTTGACTATAGCCCTTTAATTACATTCTTTTGAGGAAACATTAGGAAAACTTGTCAAAATTAAGGGAGGTTATAGCCACTCCCCCAATTAGAATTTTGAAAAACGGATTTCTCAATCAATTGACACAATTTCTGTTTTCATTCATTCAATTCATAATAATGACTCTTCTCTTCATCCAATTCATGAGTTTCATGAGTAATGTTTGCATTTGATTGGTTTATTAGGATTCCTTAATCAATCTATACAATTCCTGTATTGTTCATTCACTTTATAATTGCATTACATTAATAATACTTCTTTTTCATTCACAGATATCAATTGCAATGGAGAACAAATGAACCTCTCTAATGGCCATGCATAAATATTGTATGAAGAAGCTGTAATCATCAATTCAGTGTTGAATATGAGAATCAGGAAAGGAACCATATTCTTATGAAATATGTTGATTTGCATTTTGGGTGTTTATAAGAAACAATATTTTCAAAAATAAATGTTATTCCTTTGCAGTTTTAAAGACACATATGCAAATACATGCTGGAGGGGAAACCATATTCGTGTGAGATGAATGGATCTCCATTTTCCCAAGAACCCGCAATATTGGAGAGTAATATTAACATTGCAAAGTGTATGGGCTGATATTTTCAGAAGATTCAAATTTAAAAATGTCCATGCAGACACACACTGGAGATAAATCTTACAATTGTGAGGTATGTGGCTCAACATTTTCACATACGTCAAAATTAGAAGAACACATGCGAATCCACACTGGAGAGACACCATATTCTTGTGAGGAGTGTGGATCATCATTTTCACAGTATTTGGTTTTAAAAACACACATGTGCACACACAAAGAAGAAAAACCATATTCTTGTAAGGTGGGTGGATCAGTATTTTTTTTGAATAGCAATTTGAAAACACACATTCAAACACACGCAGGAGAGAAACCATACACATGCAAAGTGTGTGAGTCAGCATGTTCAGAGAATGCATCGTTAAAGATACAGATGCTAAAACACACAGGAGAGAAACCATATTCTTGTGAGGTATGTGGATCAGCATTTTCATACAATTCAAATTTAAAAAGACACATGCAAACACACACTGGAGAGAAACCATATTCTTGTAAGGTATGTGGATCAGCATTTTCATACAATTCGAATTTAAAAAGACACCTGCAAGCACACACTGGAGAGAAACCATATTCTTGCAACGTATGTGCATCATCATTTTCACGGAAATCAACGTTAAAAACACACATGCTGACACACACTGGAGAGAAACCATATTCTTGTGAGGTATGTGGGTTAGCATTTTCACAGAATTTAGGTTTAAAAACACACATGCGAACACACACTGGGGAGAAACCATATTCTTGCAAGGTGTGTGGATCAGCTTTTTCACTGCGTGCACGTATAATGGAACATATGCGAGGACACACTGGAGAGAAGCCATATACATGCAATGTGTGTGGATCAGTATTTTCCAGGGATTCACATTTGAAAAACCACATGCGAACACACACTGGAGAGAAACCATATTCTTGTGAAGTGTGTGGATCAGGATTTTCACGGGACTCAACGTTGAAAGCACATGTGCGAACACATACTGGAGAAAAACCATATACATGCAAAGTTTGTGGGTCAGCATTTTCAGAAAATATATCTTTAAAGAGACACCTGCGAACACACACTGGAGAGAAACCATATTCTTGTGAAATATGTGGGTCAGCATTTTCACAGAAATCAGGTTTAAAAACACACATACGAACACACACTGGAGAGAAACCATATACATGCAAAGTTTGTGGGTCAGCATTTTCAGAGAATACATCTTTAATCAAACACATGCGAACACACACGGGAGAGAAACCATATTCTTGTGATGTGTGTGAATCAGCATTTTCAGAGAGTTCCAAGTTAACAAGACACATGCGAATACACACTGGAGAGAAACCATATTTTTGTGAGGAGTGCGGATCAGCATTTTCACAGAATTCAGCTTTAAAAACGCACAGGGGCACATACCATGGAGAAAGACAATATTGTTGTGAGGTATGTGGGTTAGCATTTTCACAGAATTCAGCTTTAAAAACACACATGCGAACACACACTGGAGAGAAACCATATTCTTGCGACGTATGTGGGTCAGCATTTTCACAGAGTTCAGCTTTAAAAACACACATGCGAACCCACACTGGAAAGAAACCATATACATGCAAAGATTGTGGATCAGCATTTGCAGATAATACATATTTAAAGAAACACATGCGAACACATACAGGAGAGAAACCATATTCTTGTGAGGTGTGTGGATCAGCTTTTTCACAGCGTGCACATATAAAGGAACACATGCGAACACACACTGGAGAGAAACCATATACATGCAAAGTGTGTGGATCATCATTTTCCAGGCTTTCTCATTTGAAAAACCATGTACGAACACACACTGGAGAGAAACCATATTCTTGTGAAGTGTGTGGATCAGCATTTTCACAGGACTCAACATTGAAAACCCACATGCGAACGCACACTGGAGAAAAACCATATTCTTGTGAGATGTGTGGGTCAGCATTTTCACAGAAATCAGGTTTAAAAACACACATGCGAACACACACTGGAGAGAAACCATATACATGCAAAGTTTGTGGGTCAGCATTTTCTGAGAATACATCTTTAAACAAACACATGCAAACACACACTGGAGAGAAATCATATTCTTGCGTGGAGTTCCCATCAGAAACATGGAAATTCAGGCCTCTCCCATTATAACCTGGTTCATTATGGTGCAGTTTGCGGGTGGATAGTGGACTCCAAAATAGCTAAATTTTATTGCTGCTCATTTGTAATGTGGTTGGCTTACTTGGACCCCAACACCCACTGAAACCATATTCATATAAAATGTGAGAATTGTTTTGAAAATATTTCAACTTTCGTAAAACCAGTTTTCATTTAACTGATATGATCTTTAAATTTGGTCATGGAAGGAGACTTAATAAAACAGCATCTAGATATTTTTCAAGATAGATGGCATGAAAATCTAGATATAAACAGAAAAGATTTGTTTATAAATCTTCTAGGGTTTGAAATACGGTTGCATGACAAATCTCAGCCTCCCCAGTAGCTACTAAGGGTTCATGATATCACAAGTGGAAAATTCCATAACTGACCTCACTGTAGTATGATTCAAAGACAAGAGATGAGGCCAATTTCCAACGCATTTAACTCATTCTGACTACAGTAAAAGCTTGGTTAACTTGTTTAACTCTTGAGAAATAAAACTATTTTTACATCACAAACGGTGAAAGACGAAACAAATCCACAACAAAATTGACACCAGTTTGTTACCAACTATCGTCACCACAAACTTAGTTTCATACACATAATTATTAAAAACATTTTATAAATTACCTCCAGTCTATGTGTATAAGGTATATATGAAACATACATCTTGTTTTTGTTTTGACTTGGGCCCCATTCCCAAGATATCTCATTATGTTTTTGCAGATATTCCAAAATCCAAAAAGTTGGAAGAGGTATATGTATTCTCTTGTGTCTGTCCATCTGACTATCCACGCGATATCTCCAGAAGTTCTCAATGAATTTCAATGATGGGCTATGGAGGCATATCCAGGAATTTGTTTTTTGATTGAAAGATTTTTACACGAATAATGTTAAAAATGAACAGTTTATAAAAAGGCTTGATTTGAATTTCAAGGGAAGTAACTAAAATATTTGTACATTTAAAAAGGAACAAAATACATGTTACATTTTATCAATTTAATTAATTTAAAAAATTTTCTTTTATCAACTACACCCATAAATTATTACAATACGGCACATTGAATTTCAGACATGCTCTTTAGATTTGATCGCATTCTCTGGCACAAATCAGATCTAAAACCCAACAGGTACATGTTACAGTGCACTCAACTTGAATTTGAAATGTGTTGGTGTGCACTGATTCAGCTAGATTACACTATGTTTGTGTATATGACTTTGAGGTATGCCTTTTATTTGAATCAATATCAACAATATTTGCATCATCCTGAACATAATATTCTTACAGTGATGTCTTTGAAACTTAATGCCATTTAAAATTAAATATTCTATACAGTTTAATATAACTCGGATGGATCCCCCTTTCACCTTTATCAAGTCAATGTATGCATTTTTATATTTTACTCTTGTCCGGTTCATAACGACGGAAGGAGCCCATTTTTTCAAGTCAATGAAAAACCATCATTTATGCAAACCATTTTGAAACTGTATATTGGTGCAGAGCAAGATTACTATAAACCTGTACCTTACGTGGCAAAAGATTAAAAAAACCTATCCGGATGAATGGCCCGTGGGGACACTTTTATCTAATACACTAATCATTTTATCTAATACATTTACATATAAATTATACTTACCAGCATACATGAAATATAATTAAACCCCTTTATAGCATACACCTAAATGGAATTAAATGAATCCCTGTGAATAACACATGATTTAATACATCACCTTTCAATTTAATAAAAGTTCTGTCCTCTCATCTCTTCAAAAAGGGCATGAGCTTTTTTTTTAGGCTAGACTGCTAGCAGCAGCAGTAACCGTTTCTATCTATGAACCTTTTTTCCCTGCCAGACTTTGAAGTGATCACATCGCTTGAGGGGCCCTTGGCCAGCTCCCACAGAAGTAGCAGCAGCCCTTTTCAAACAATCTTTTTTCTGACCCAACCTCGGCCAAAGGCCGCACTTTATAAAAGGCCAATCTCTTTTTACTCACAGCATGTGAAGCTGATATCACATTTCCAGAATGGCTTGGTTAAAATGACCTAGCCTTTATTATGGTGTTGGACAAACTAGCCTGCACACAAAAAACACTAACACAAAAATTTCTTCATTTCTCTTTTCCTTCAACACATGGCGCTCAGAACTCAAGAGAATTTGCCAGCTACGCAGCAACCCTTTCTCTGTCTAAGAAGCAACGCATTCCCCTGCATAATGAATATTCGACTTAACTTGACTTAATCACAGTGAGTTTTCTCCATGCGAAACCCTACTATTTCACAATCCTTCCTCCAATACACATCTTATCTCTCTTTTCTATCTTCTGTTATTAAAGATTGGATTATAACGAACCAAAAACCTGTTGCATTGCTATTTTTTCTCTTATACTTTGAGTCTGCACGATCCTGCTCACGTTAAAACACTGCCCAGAAAATCCCAACACCTTCCTCAAAAGGGATTTATTTTTTACATCTCTTCGAAAAGAGTACCTATTTTTTTCTTACAGAATGACATGGTTAAGAAACAACTTACACTTAGTTATCGAGGACCTTTCAAAGTTTTGTAAAGAGCTGAAAAATATACTGTACAAAAAGGAAATACAGTTGATAATGTTTCTATTGATCAACTTAAACCAGCTTTCTTGGATTTACCAATGGAATCAAGAAATTCTGAGAAATATACTGCAACTCATGACGGAGAACAAAGAAATGTTGGAGACACCGAGAATAATGACTAGATCAGGCAGATCAGTCAATACTCCAAGT
The DNA here is from genome assembly GCA_006491835.1 of Architeuthis dux. Classification (NCBI taxonomy): domain Eukaryota; kingdom Metazoa; phylum Mollusca; class Cephalopoda; order Oegopsida; family Architeuthidae; genus Architeuthis; species Architeuthis dux. The sequence continues at coordinate 369,287 of VCCN01002415.1, forward strand.
TATTTTAAAGCATTTATTTGAAATTATAGGTTGATTTTGCTTAAAACGTCAATCAATCTAGGGGTGGGCCCATATGTAGGGCCACTTAAACCTAAGTGAACAATTCTGTGCAAAAACAGACTCCCAGGATTTCGCAATTTAACTATTGGAAAACCTCAAATATTTACATTATAATAATATTCAACCAATCAGAAACCATTGCCAGGAGCCGATTTTTTTCTCATAAAAATAACCCTCACAATGTAACTGGCAGTGGGAGATTCAAAATTATGCATTCAACTTCAAAGTGAACAGGGTGACATCAATCCAGTTTCAACTCTCATCATCAGCACCAATGCAAGAAGGCCATACTTCTTCTCCTTCCAGCAGTTTGAAATTACTGCTGTCTCTATGTTTTGTTATAGACACACACATGCAAACTGCTACTCACACCTGGTGATACATAACACACACACTCACACATACACACACATGGACTCTTTATCTTCCTAAACTCCCACCCTACTCACTACCATTGCATTTTGCCATGCACATTGAACTTTAATTGCAACTTACATATTACCTTTGCCTCACTTTGAACAAAATAAAACTCAGTTGTAAATTGTTATGGCTGTCTTGTTGAATTTCCTCTTGAACCTACACATTTATTTTATTTTTATTCTTATGATTGTGGGATACATCAGAGGTAAATTTGTCTTCCTTGACAAAAGGGAAAATCTAATCTATTAGAAATATTAAGTCTCCTTTTCCACAAATTTTCTTCTCACCCCAAAACAAAAATCAATGGGATTAAAATTGCGAACTTTGCCATTGGTTGAAATTGAACCAATGAGAAGCACCTAAAAAAAGGCTGTGCAGTTCAAGTGCCTATTTCACTCTCTTTCTCACCAGCGCTAGAAGCGACAACACCTACTTCAAAAGGGCTTAAGCCCTAAAGAGACGAGGAAAATTTTCAAGCATGAGCCTACCTCTTTTAACTTTAGCCATTGAAGCAACAGCAGCCCTTTCTATCAACAACTTTTTTTTCACCACCTGGCAATATCAACAAAACTCAAGTTAAAAGATCAACTCAACTCGACCTACAATTCTATCGAAAACCCAAATAAACCAAAGACAGGAACAAAGTTCAAATCTACAAAAGCAGAGCACGATGAACTTTTTGCTTCGATGTATAATCTTCAAAAACCACAGCATCCATGTCCATGCAATGAACATTTGTTAGTTGGAACTAACTCAACGTAACGACACCGTGAGTATTTCCACGTGGAACCCTACCTTTTCGCAACCTCCCCATTCCACCTAATATCTTTCCTGCATTTTCTATAATTAAAGATAGGATTTACAGAAAACCAAAAACTTGTTGCATTGTTTTTTCTTTCATACTTTGAGTCAGTGAGATCCTACTCGTGTAATAACATGCAGCCAAAATCCCAACATTTTGCGAAGAGTGTATTATTTCTTACTTATCTTCTACCACACACCCCACCCATATCACTGTAACATCCTTTAAAAACGAAATGTCCGGGGTAGAAATATTTGCGGTCGAGTTAACTGAGGTCGAATCGTCCAGCTGCCCATGAAAATTTCCGAGTAAAAGTGATGCACATATTTGTGCTTATAGGCTGACCCACAACTTTTTAAAAATCCTTGACACCCTATTTTAAAACGTAATTAAAATTTCTAAAAATGTGTTCTCAACTTATTTCTTGTTCTTAACTAACAGGCCAAATTATTGTAAAAAAAAAGAAAAATTTTCATTAATTACAATGTAGAATTGAGCTTCTAAAATTAATTTACAATGGATATAATTTATTTGCAAAAGTTAGTACTGAATAGAATTGAACTTCTAAAATTAATTTACAATGGATATAATTATATTTACAAAAGTTAGTACTGAATAGAATTGAACTTCTAAAATTAATATTTGCAAAAGTTAGTACTGAATAGAATTGAACTTTTAAAATAAATTTTTACTTTTTAATCGATAAATCAATTATTTTGTTGACAGGTCTTGACATTTTTAAAAATTGAGATTCTATAATTAAAACATTTACTAAAACTAATTTACACTCACAATTGATATAATTTTATTTGCAAAAGTTAGTTTCATCATTACTCAACTGAAATGTGGTAAAAATCACACATGCTGCATAAAAAAAACCCAATGAAATGTAGCTTTTTTTAACAGTAGGAGTTGGTATAATACATGTCGTCTGTTATTGTTGACATGAGCTGTCGATCACTGATTGATATCCGATTATACCAAATTATTTTTAGTAGATTTTTTAATTACAGAATCTCAATTTTTAAAAATGTTAAGATCTGTCGTCATCATCATTATCATCATTATTATTATAATAATGATATCATCATCTTCTTGATTTGCGTTTTTATACAATCATATACCAAGTCTTTCACCTGAGACCTAAGGCAGATGAAGGTTTTTCTTAGGAAGTTATTGAGCATTTTTTTTTTCTTAATATCATTTGTTTGCCTTCTACCCACTGGGCACAGACACACAAGTATAATTGAAACACTATAAAGGTGAGCGCTGGGGGGGGGGGGATCTAAACCTCTTAACAAACACAGAGTTCATGTAAAAAAAAGACCTAAAGAGTTTCACATAGGGACACATAAGTTGAGTATAAGGCTTAGGGAGGGGGCTATTGAATTGAGAGCATTTTTCTGAGTATGTGAGCAGTGCCCATTAGCACAATCTTTTGTATCTCAGCCAAAGATGGATTTCCTCGGATTTTTTAAAAGTGTGCATCAGTCTTTTTTTTAATGATTCCCAGTGGAATACTACTACTGGCATAGTGGTTGTGTCTAAGTGCCACGTTCTTGCCGTTTCAATTTCCAAATCTTTATATTTTGAGAGTTTTTCAAATTTCTTTGCTGAGATGTTTTTATCAAACGGGATGGTCATGTCTATAAGGTAGCATTTATGGTCTTTGAAATCTTTTATCACTATATCTGGTCTATTGTATAGTGTGGTCGGTGTGTATGATGAAGTCCCATAGCAACGTAACACCTTCACCTTCTAGTACAGGTGGTGGTTTGTGCTCATACCATTTTTCTACATGGGGTAGGTTATAGTAGTAGTTGTTGTAGTAGTAATAGTAATAATAATTTTTTTTTTTTCAATACTTTTATTCACCTTCATTTAAATTTTTCTGTTACTTTTCATGATTGCAGCTTAAATAGTCAGACCGTCAAAGTAAAGTTGTGATAAAAAAGAAACTGAAAAATTAAGGAACTTTTTAAATCCTTGAAACTATTTTAAAAAGTAATTAAAATTTTTTAAAATGTGTTCAAGTTTTTTCTTGTTCTTGTTAGAAAGAGGAAAGTCTAAATTATTGTTTAAAAAAAAAAGAAGAAAACCAAATTTTCATTAATTACAACATAGAAATGAACTTTTAAAATAAATGTTTTCTTTTTAATCGATAAATCAATCATTTTGACGCCATTTTGTTGACAGGTCTTAACATTTTTAAAAATGAGATTCAGTAATTAAAAACCCTAAAATTAATTTACAATGGATATAATTATATTTGCAAAAGTTAGTACAGAATAGAATTGAACTTCTAAAATAAATGTGTACTTTTTAATTGATAAATCAATTATTTTGTTGACAGGTCTTAATATTTTAAAAAATTGAGATTCTATAATTAAGACATTTACTAAAACTAATTTGCACTCACAATTGATATAATTTTATTTGCAAAAGTTAGTTTCATCATTACTCAACTGAAATGTGGTAAAAATCACACATGTTGCATGAAAAAAATCAATGAAATATAGCTTTTTTTAGCAGTAGGAGTTGGTATAATACATGTCGTCTGTTATTGTTGACAGGACCTGTCGATCACTGTTTGATATCCGATTATACCAAATTATTTTTAGTTGAGTTTTTAATTACAGAATCTCAATTTAAAAAAATGTTAAGACCTTTTATAAACAATTTTGGCATTTGGCTACTTATAGCTATTTATCACGTGTTTTTGGCCAGAAACATTTCCAACTATCTGGCAATCCTGCATCAGACAACTAATGTACACTTCCGGTCCGGTCACAAGTTTGATCCCAGATTCGAATGAAACCCCATAAAATGCTTTAAAAGACCCCTATGATCCCCGATGAAGATTAAGGGCATCTTTGGTCTGCACTGGTACATTTCTACAAGGTAAGAAGTTGTTTTTAGTTTCTAATTTACAACGATCAACTGCCAAAATGTCCCATAATTAATTGATGTTACATTTAACCACGTTTCGAAAAGGGAGACCATTACATTTTCGGTGATTTCAACCATTACCTATTTCTGCTACGGAGGACCAATCGCGTAAAAAGATCTGCTTTAGAAACTGATTTCTGTAGTGTGGAGAATTCCTTCTTTTTTTTTCTTTCTTTAGAAACTGTTTTCTTATTTGCAAAGATTGTTTTTTAATATTTTAATAATACAAAGACCAATCGCGTAAAAAATGTTTACTCACCTTAGTTGGGGTCATTTCTGAACGTAAAAGGTTTTTAATTTAATTTTGTTGTTTCTTAGCAAAAATAAAAACTTTACACAAGGAATTACGTAGTTTCTTTTTTTATTAATAAGTTCGTTCTCCTGTTTCGAAGGGTGGCAAGTGTTTAATTTAAATCTTTACGCGACTGGTCTTTGTATTATTAAAAACAAATCTTTGCAAACAAGAAACCAGTTTCTAAGGAAAAAAAAAACAACAGATCTTTACGCGATTGGTTCTCCGTAGCAGAAATAAGCAACGGTTGAAATCACCGAAAATGTAATGATCTCCATTTTCGAAACATGGCCCATTGCATTGTATATGGAAATATAACAACTATTATGGGACATAGCTCTGTCTCAAAATTGTTGTTACGTTCATATATACACTTGTATATGAAAATGTAACAATTATTATGGGACAACTGCAAAGTGCAAGGTTTCTTACGCACTTACCGGCATCGAAGACCCTAAAAAATTAACGATGGTCCTTTCTTTCATAGGTATATTGTCTTTTTGCCAATCTTTGGTTCGACGTCGGTATAAGTGTACCGCTATTTTGAATGGTTAAAAGTAGCTAGATTTTCCAATGACTGGCTTTAAAAATGGCTACAATTGGCTAGATTTCATTTTCCGATATACGCTCCAAAAACTAATACAGCCAGTGTTGTTGATTTAGCGCGTTTCTTGTTTTGGTGGTGCAAAAAGCGCTAAATTAGCGCTTAACCATTTTTAGTGTATTTTTGGCTGCTTTTGGCCATTTTTAACTATTTCAAATTATTTTAGCGATTTTTAGTAGTCAAACTAGCGCGAAAACATTTTTGGAGTTGGCAACACTGAATACAGCATAGGCTAGGTAGTAGGTATTTCTGCGGGGAATGCGGAAAATTGACACCTTGATACAAATAAACGTCAAAATCATATAAAACTTAAATTTTTCGTTGAAAAATTGAAAGATTGGCGAAATATATGAGATAAAAATTATTTGTGTACACCTATCATTGCATCAAAAAAGTGTAAATCTGCGTGAAAAAGTAAACAAACAATGTTCCGTACTAATTAGTAGTAAATTTTCTCCCCTTTCAACGATCAAAAAAACACCTAGATTTTAATAATTTATCATTCAGCATCTACCGATTCGATTTTAATAAGATTTTCAATACTTTTTTAAAAATCAGTTTTTATTCCAAATTTCGGGAAACAAATATTTTTTCATTGTGATTAAAAAGCACTCATCTTGAAAACTTGATTTATTTTCTCATGATCGGTCCGATATTTTTACATGACTAAGTTAACCCCATGAACATATAAATTCTGCTTCTGTTTTTGAAAAAGCTAAATATGAGTTTCCGTAAAAAATCTTTAATTCAAATTTTTTAAAAATGCGAAAAAAACAAAAAATACTGCTCTAAATTGCCAATATTTTTCATTCATTTGGTAAAATATGATTTATCGCTATTGTCCATGAAAAGAGAAATAATAATGTAATTAGCGTATCTGCGCGTGGCAAGATCCTTATCTCTTGGCAGGAAACGGAAGGTGTTGACAAATATTTGACCCCACCCCCCAACGTGAAAAAAAGAGGTTCTTATGTATTCTTTTGAATGGAAAATGGTAATTATTCGGTTAAGGATTGTTCAGTAATGATGAAACTAAGTATATCTAATTTTTAAAAAAACATCGGAAGAATTCTTGATTTTTAAAAAAATTTTAAATTATAGATTTCGAATTTTTTTAAATTTCAAAAAAGGTCAACAAAATGGCGGAAATTTTAGTTTAAAACTTTAAATTGACTTTTAAGAGCACAATTCTACGTTGCAGTGTTTTTTTCTTTTTTCCGGACACATATTTGGACTTTATTCTTTCTAACAAAAACAAGAAAAAACTTACAAACAACAGTTTTTAAATTTTAATTTACGTTTTAAAATGGGGTGTCTAAAGTGCGCAGAAATACCTAGCTAGGTAGGTAGACCCATGGAATTCGCTCAAAAAAATTTACCGGAAATAGACACCTTGCGAAAATAAAAGTCAAAATCGTCCAAAATTTAATTTTATAGTCGGAATTTTTGTGTAATCAGTAGGAAGAAAGATTGGGTAAAATATCTTGAATAAAAATGATTTGTGTACACCTTATAGAACCGGAGATATTGTTAAAACAAATAGTGCAAAAAAGCTGTAGCAGAGCAAACAACAGATTACATGTAATGGTTTGCATTCGAAAACTTCCTAAAAGTTTCACGAGCAAAACACATAGATTTTAAAATATTAAGGGGGGGGGGGCTTAATTTATTTGGTGATTTTTTTTTATTTATAAAAGCTGTCAAATAATATTTTTTGCACATATATAAAGATAGGTCCAGATGCAAAATAAATTCTGTTTACATTTTTGAAAAAGCAGCTCCAGACTATCAGCACCAAAGCTTTATTTAGGAATTTAAAAAACTGAAAAATAAAGTAAAATATTGCTCTTCATGGCAAGTTATTATCTAATTTCTGAGTAAAAAAAATATATATATATTAACATTAAACATTTTTTGATAGAGATTTTTTATTTTTTTTCGATTTATTTTCTTATTCTTTTACTTACAAAATTTTAACGAACAAAAGGTGACTTAGCAAATAAATTAATTTATTTTAACTGCTTCTGGTAATCTTTCATATATTTTTTTGTTGTTGTTTTGTAATTTTAATTGGACAATATTTTTTTTACAGATGACTATAAAGTAAAAAATCTTGCCAATCAAGGGACTTCTGGTCATTAAAGAAACTGACTTGACCCCATTTTCCTGTTCTAACAACGCTGACACACAAAGTCTTTTCGGCTGTGGCTGGGCTGAGGGATCTGGTTCGATCTCGTGGTCAGCACCGTCATCACAATTATATCAATTGTGAGTGTAAATTATTTATAGTAGATTTTTTAATTACAGAATCTCAATTTTTAAAAGATTTTAAGACCTTTCAACAAAATGGCGTTAAAAAGAAGATTAAACAAGAAGAAAAAACATGAGAACACATTTTAAAAAATTTTAATTACATTTTAAAATAGGGTGTCAACGATTTAAAAAGTCTGTGGATATGTCTAGCACAGGCAACTTTCTAAATTCTTGACACCCTATTTTAAAACGTAATTAAAAATTTTTAAAATGTGTTCACAAGTTGTCTTGTTCTTGTTAGAAAGAGGAAAGTCCAAATTATTGTAAAAAAGAAAACCAAATTTTCATTAATTATAACAAATGAACTTTTAAAATAAATGTTTACTTTTTAATCGATAAATCAATCATTTTGATGCCATTTTGTTGGCAGGCCTTAAAATTTTAAAAAATGAGATTCAGTAATTAAAAATCCCTCTAAAATTAATTTACAATGGATATAATTTTATTTGCAAAAGTTAGTTTCATCATTACTCAACTGAAATGTTGTAAAAATTATCACTTGCTGCATAAAAAAAACAATGAAATATAGCTTTTTTTCAACAGTAGGGTTGGTATAATCGGTGATCGATATTGATCAGTGATCGACAGGTCATGTCAACAAAAGCAGATAACATGTATGGAGTGCTTTAAACATTGAAAGACAAGAAAAAAATGGGATTGTGTCAGTTTCTTTAATGACCGGAAGTCACTGGATTGGCAAGACTTTTTATTTTCCAGCCATCCGTAAAAAAATATTGTCCAATTAAAAATAACAAAAAACAAAAAGATTTATGAAAAATTACTCTGAGGAGTAATTTAAAAAAAAATTAATTTCATAATTTATCTTTTGTTCATTAAAATGAGATACATTTCAATCTTTAAAAGTAATTGAAAGAATAAGAAAATATTTTTTTTAAAAATCGAATTAATCAAAAAAAAAAATTTTTTAAAACTCTAAAATAAATTTTTAATGTTAATATTTTTTTTCTTCTCATGGAAAATATCCATCTAAAATTAAATTAAACATTTAATAATTAAAATTAAAAATTAGAATTATTTGTTTTGTTTTATCTGTATTCATATCCTTTCATCAATTTAAAATTAAATTAAACATTTAATAATTAAAATTAGAAATATTGTTTTGGCCTCATTTTGTTTTTAAAGGCGAAAATAACTAGTTAATTCATGTTTGTTGTTTATTATTTTATAAATATTTTTTCAACTTTTTATAGCTAATTAATCACCTACCCCACAACACTGGTTTATTTCTCGGTTTAGATTATTCATATGTTCACACATTTATATGTATCTGTGTATCCGCACTTCACCCAGCCCTAACCGTTCATAGTAGAAACTTGAAATTTCGCACACACACTCCCCTCAATGAGTAGTGAAAATGTTGTTTTTTTGTTTTTTTTTAAATTCCCCCAAAATAAGGTTTTAGAGGGGGGTTCAATTTTATCTATCTATGTAACCAGACTTTGCCCAGCCCTAACTGTTCATAGTAAAAATTTGAAATCTTGTACACGCACTCCCCTCAATGTGTAAGGAAAATCTTTTTTGTTTTTTAAAATTCCCCTCCAAAATAGGGTTTTCGATGTAAGCTTACGCTAAATTGATCTTGTGCCCTCTTGCTTTTTGAAAATTCAGACATTTTTTTAATTGATCACCCGCCAGACAGCATATATGGGTTGCGGTGATTCATAATTTCCCTTGGAATGCTAGTTTTTGGTTATCTTCTCAAGTAATTTCGTGTAAGACCTTTGCTTCTTATGGAAATTTGTGAGTTTTCGTACAAAACCGTGGCTGTTATATTTTGATTTAATTTGTTTTACATTTGGATCTTACTGAGTCGAATATTCGATAAAAAAAATAGAAAACAAAATTTTCACAATTAATCTTTTGTACCTTCCTTTCAGTCCTAATTTTTAACGTTTTACGAGAAGGGTTCTATTTACAATGTAAATATAATGTTAAACTTGGCACCCACTATCTGCTATTTTTAAGGAAGTACGGACGGAAATATGACTTGCATTAATTATTTTTCCTTTCATCCGATTTTATTTGTGAAATTTTATTTTTAAAAATAATAATCTCCATATGTTTGCCAGAATTTGATTAAATCAATAAATCTTAATTTGCAAGTTAAGCTGACGAGAAGGGAAAAGTCGTACTTCTGTTAAAAATGGCGGAAAGTATGTGCCCACTTTAGCATTATACTTACATTGTAAATAGAACCCACCTCATAAAACCTAAAAAAAGATTTTTTATCTTAAAACTGACACATTTTGTGAGATAAGTAAAGTAGTATAGACTGTACGTACAAAAATTACTTACCAAAATGGCTATTGTTACCTTTCCTGTTTCAAAATGGTCGCCACTCCAGCTGAATTTAAACTCAAAGAAGCAGACAACAAGATTCTTCAAAACAGCATTTTTTAGTGTTAGGTTTAGTAGGTAAGTTTAATGTTAGTAGATAGGATTAGTGTTAGGGTTGGTAGATAGTTTTATTGCTATTAGGTAGGTTTGTTGTTAGGGTTAGTAGGTAGGTTTGTTGAGTAATGTTTTGTGCTTTCAGTTTATAATACCTTACATCTTGTTAAATGTGCGGCCCTGTTGGCTGTGGCCTAGAATGCACCGCCTGCATCCCCTGAAGAGGGGTAGGAACCCCCAACTATGAGGCCACCTTTTCTTTCACCAAAGCCGCAAGAGTCTAGTTAAAAAAGAACCTTTCACCAAAGTTGCAAGACACTAATTAAAAAAAGAAAATAACCTTTCCGCCATTTTTACGGAAGTACAGCATTTCCCTTCCGATTAAGATTTTTCGATTTAATCAAATTCTTCTTTCATGAATTCTCTTATTTCTATTTATGTGTACGCCATTAACTGAAACATATGCATGGGTGTAGAGTGTCAAAATTTTGCACCTGCACACACCCATTGTTAAACACGGTGCACAAATAAAATTGGATGAAAGGGAAAATAATTAATGTAAGACATATTTCCATCCGTATTTCCTTAAAAATAGTGGAAGGTGTGTGCCCAGTTTAGCATTACAGTTACATGTAAACCTAAATTATTTTTTTTCAAAACTGACAAATTTTACACGGTAAATAAGGTATTGTGCAGTCCAAAAGATTACTTGTGAAAATTTTATTTTCTATTTTTTATCAAATATTCGACTCAGTAAGATCCTAA
>VCCN01002415.1:389906-407017 GCA_006491835.1 Architeuthis dux
CATATACATACACATATATACATATCCTTATCCATACATACACACACATAAATGAATATATTTCTGGAATCCATGTCACGTTAAAAATGCCGGAGTGTACTCGTGTACCTACGCTTGGATGAAAAAAATGTTTTAACTTGTTTCGTCATATACCTCTCGGATTTTAGCAGCAAAGATATATATATATCGTCAGAAAGATAATTCTATCGGCTTTCCAACGGTGCATGTTCCCAATTTGTGTCTGTTGGGATTAAAAGGTCACAGTCCAAAACGTGAAGCTAAGTGCTCAGCATTTTATGAAGAAAACTTCAAGTACACAGTCCAAAGTCTATGGATTGTAGAATTAATTATTGATGAAAGTAAATATATATATATGTATCGTCCGAAAGGGAGTTTTATCAGCTTCCCAATTTGTATCTGGCGGTTCTAGAAAGTTACATCCCAAAACGCGAAGCTAAGTATTCAGCATTTTGCGAGAAAACAAGTACACAGTCCAAATCTATGGATTGTGGAATTTATTTCTGATGAGTGTATATACATATATATGCTGGATAGCTGATGAAATTCTCTTTCTAATGATATATAATGGATATGCATATAACTCCATTAAGAATTAAATCCACAATCCATAAAATGTGGGCTGTAAAACGCCAAATACCTAGCAGCACGTTTTGGGCTGTGACTTTTTAAACCCAACAGATACAAATTGGAAACATACACCGTTAGAAAGCCGATATATATATATATCGTTAGAAAGGGTATTCTATGTATATACCTCCATCGGGAATTAATGCCATATATTAGAAATATTATGTCTCCCATTCCTCAAATTTCTTTCCTGCCCCAAAATAATGTTAAGGGGCTAAAATTGAACACTTTCCCATTGGTTGAAATTCGAACAATGAGAAGCGCCTAAAAAAGGGACCGCGGACTTCAAAATCCCTTTCCCCCACTCTTCGCATTCAACAGCCGTGCTGACAAGACCTAAAAAAAGGGGGCTTCCCCCTTTTTGGGGACTGAACTGCTAACTTTCATTCTGATTTTACATCTACTCCAAACTACACAGCAAAATGTGAGAATGTGGCAAAGGAGGAAAAGTTAAGGGAAAGAGTAAGACCCGTTCATCCCGTGCCTGACTTCAATTCCCCATCGGTCGTATCCACCGTCTTCTGCGTAAAGGCAACTATGCCAAGAGGGTCGGTGTTGGTGCCCCTGTCCACATGGCCGCCGAGATATCGAATTGGCAGGAAATGCTACCAGAGACAACAAGAAATCCAGAATCATCCCCCCGCCACTTGCAACTGGTCATCCGCAATGACGAAGTATTGAACATTTGTTAGCCGGAGTTAGCCACGACACCAGTGAGTCCTTTCTCCCCGCAAAGCCCCACCTTTTTCGCAGCCAAACCCAACCCTACCTTCCCCCTATATCTTTTATCTATCCTTTTCACTTCTTATGTATTAAAGATTGGATTATTTCGAACCAAAAAAACTTGTTGCATTGTTGTTTTTTCTCTCACACTTTGAGTCAGAATGATCCCGCCTTGCGTCACACATTCCCCATGAGAATAATCCACAGACTTAGAACTGTGTACTTGAAGTTTTCTCGTAAAATGCTCAACACCTAGCTTCACGTTTAGGGCTGTGACCTTTTAAGCCAAAAAGATACAAATTGAGAGGATACACGGACCGGAAGCTGGTGAAATTCCCTTTCTAACGATTATATATATATATGTGTGTATACCTGCATCAACTAATTCCACAATCCATAGAAATCTTGCTGTGTAATTGAAATTTCCTACATACCTAGCTTCCCATTTTCGATTGTTGCTTTTTGGGGTCAAAAGAGCCAAATGTATAACATAGCCCATTGGAAAGCTGATAACATTACCCTTCTAACGATATATATGTGTATATCTCCATCAAGGATTAATTTCACAAGCCATAGATTTTTGACTGTGTACTCGGACTTTTCTTGTAAAATGCTGAATACCTAGCTTCACATTTTCGACAGTAATTCTCCATGCCCAAGAAATACAAATTAGCAGAGACACTGTTGGAAGGCTGATAAGATTCTCCATCTAACGATATATATATATATATATATGTGCATACCTCCATTGGGAATTAATTCCACAATCCATAGACTTTGGACTGCGTACGTAAAATGCTGAATACTTAGCTTCACATTTTCGGCTGTAATTCTTTAAGCCCAACACATACACTATTCAAGAGCTAGGGGAATTACCTTTCTAAGAATGTATATATATGTATATACCACAATCAGGAATTAATTCCACAATCCATAGATTTGGACTGTGTTCTCGAATTTTTATCGTAAAATGCTGAATAACAAGCTTCACGTTTTCATACCCAACATATACAGCGTTGGGAAGCTGATAGGATTCCCTTTCTAACGATATATAATATATATTTACCTCAAGAATTAATTCCACAATCCATAGGTTTGGACTGTGGACTTGAAGTTTTCATCGTAAAATGCTGAATACTTAGCTTCACGCCTTGGGCTGTAACCTTTTAGGCCCATTGAGATACAAATTGAAAAGAAGCACTGTTATAAAGCCGTTGGAATTCTCTTTCTAACGATATGTATATACCACAATCAAAATTAATTCCATAGAATATGGACTGTGTACTTGAAGTTGTCATTGTAAAATGCTGAATACTTAACTTCGTGTTTTTGGCTGTAACCCTTTAAGCCCAACAGATGGGAACATACACTGCTGGAAAGCTGATAGAATTCTCTTTCTAACGATATATATATACCACAATCAAACATTAATTCTATGATCCATAGAATTTGGACTGTGTACTTGAAAAATGCTGAATACTTAGCTTCACGTTTAGGGCTGTAACTTTTAAAACCCAACAGATGCACCGTTAGAATTATCTGACGAGATTATATATTTATATTTTAATCAAAGATTAATAGACTTCGGACTGTGTATTTGAAGTTTTCTTTGTATAAATGCAGAATACTTAGCTTCATGTTTTAAGCTGTAACTTTTTAAGCCCAATAGATACAAATTGACAAGATACACCGTTGGAAAGCTGTGGAAACTCTCGTTCCAACGATATATATGCATATATCTCCTTCATGAATTAAATCCAGAATTTTGACCACAAAGTATACTTGACACTTCCTTGTAAAATCCTGAAATACTTATAAATTACTCAAATATCACAAAACTAATTTTTATTAATTTTAAATGGCAAATCACAAGTTTCCCAATGCAATAGCAGACCCAGAAGTGAAGCAGATCATTTTAGCATCTGGTCCAAACCAACATTTTCTGAAGGATATAAAACAGAATAGGTGTTCCTTCTCTAGTAATTATTATTCTTTTGTGGCAAGGTCAGGATTAAAAATATTCAGATATTGGCTCTGCTATTCTTCAACCACATTGGTTATTCCCTGCATCACAGGAGCTGGCAGTCAGATATTGACTGACTGTAAAATTTCAATTTTAATAACCACAAAAAATAAAGTATCTTAGTTGTTTGTTCCCATCTAGTAATCAAGTTATTTATGCCTCGAGGCAAAAAACACGCCTGTCTCATTATTAATGTCTTCCCATCTACAAAATGTTGTAAAGATCTGAAAGAGTAGGGAGGATGAGGCAAAACTTCCACATTCAGAATCTTTTCCTGGGTCCAACTTGCAACGAGTTATCTTGAATTATCATGCAATAGTAAAACACTTTTCTGATTGACCAGTGCAGCTCACTTTTTTAACAATAACTGGTGACAATATCTCTCAGCATTAACTGTCTCATTACGATTTAGCACTTCATGAAAGACCATACCCTTCATATACCACCACCTTCTCAGAGTGCAATCCTAGTTTTGAAACAGGCACAGGCTTCTCTTTGGGTAATAACCATTGTCTCTTTTGCTGAATATGATTATAAAGGACCCACTTTTCATTATTGGTAACAATCCTTTCCAGAAATGCTTCTGTAGCATGGAGGTAGATTATGATTATTGTATGGGTTGTATTGAAGTTTTGTCATTTCTCGTGCTGTTGTTGGATATCTAGGCAGCCATGGTCGGAGGTCACAGATTTTACCCCCACAGGTGTTGTGGATAGGATATCAGCTGCAAGGTGTCGGGGCCAGGAAGACACATACAGTGTTCATAAACAGGATGTCAACTGAAAAATCAGTGTGGGCGTTTGAGCTTGATACAAGCGACAGACTGTCAAGGCTAGGGGAAGACACAAGGCCAGTTCCCCTGTTAGGAACAGTCTGTCAGCTCTCATTGTATCTTATGAAATAAAAATCGATCCTCATATTTTTATAAACAAGTTTCGAGTCTTCCTCCCACAGACCAAGAGGGCTATACAACACTGTCAGTTTTCTTCAATTACGGTTAGGAGAGCTTGATTGTTGATCAAAGTCAGTCGTCCAGAACGAGGTGAATTTTGAGGGAAATATTTCCCCCGGACGAAATTGAACAAACCATCACTGGTATGTCCTGACACCTAAGGCTCTATTTCAATTGACAGTACAGATATTCCTTGCCGCTTCTAGGGTTGATGAGCCCTTTTTTCAACAGGACAAATTATTTGTCAGAACACAAGATTTCATGGTTACTTTTAACAATAGAAAAATAACCGCAAAGTTATCAGGGCAAAAATGCGACAAAACTTCTTTACACAAATTGGCATAAATATATGTTGGAGTAATAATATGGAAAAGTTGTATTCTGTTCATAAGGGAAATAGTGGTCTGTTATCCTTTTCCATACTATATAATCCAAATATATGAACATTTTCAGTAGTGTGTTTTGCATAATTCATGAATAGTCTAAAAATAATTAATTTAAGGTTGCTGTTTTATGTGAAATGAGTGAAAATACTTAACACACTTTACAAAAACAAGGTTTCCCCTCAGTGTGTTCGCATGTGTCTCTTCAAATTTGAACTGTCTGAAAATGCTGATCCACACACATGGCAAGAGAAGGGTTTCTCTCCAGTGTGTGTTCGCAAGTGTTTCTTCAAAGCAGAGCTGTCTGAAAATGTTGATCCACACACTGAACAAGAGAAGGGTTTCTCTCCAGTGTGCGTTCGCATGTGTTTCATCAAATTTGAACTATGTGAAAATGCTAATCTACACACTTGACAAGAAAAGGGTTTCTCTCCAGTGTGAATCCGCATGTGTATCTTCAAAGCCGAACTGTGTGAAAATGCTGATCCACACACTTGACAAGAGTAAGGTTCCTCTCCAGTATGTGTTCGCATATGACTCTTCAAATTTGAACTGTCTGAAAATGATGATCCACACACTTGACAAGAGAAGGGTTTCTCTCTAGTATGAATCCGCATGTGTATCTTCAAAGCCGAACTGTGTGAAAATGCTGATCCACACATCTGACAAGAGTAAGGTTTCTCTCCAGTGTGTGTTCGCATATGAGTTTTGAAATTTGAATTCCGTGAAAATGCTGATCCACACACATTACAAGAAAAGGGCTTTTCGCCAGTGTGTGTTCGCATGTGCTTTTTCAAATCCGAATTAGTTGAAAATAATGATCCGCACACTTGACAAGAGAAAGGTTTCCCACCAGTATGTGTTTGCATGTGTATCTTCAGAGCTGAACTGTGTGAAAATGTTGATCTACACACTTCACAAGTGAAGGGTTTCTCCCCTGTGTGTATTCGCATGTGACTCTTCAAGTTTGAATTCCGTGAAAATGCTGAACCACACACTTGACAAGGGAAGGGTTTTTCTCCAGTGTGTGTTCGCAAGTGTTGCTTCAAAGTGGAATTGTATGAAAATTCTGATCCACACACTTGACAAGAGATAGGTTTCTCTCCAGTGTGAATCCGTGTGTGTATCTTCAAAGCCGAACTGTGTGAAAATGCTGACCCACACACTTGACAAGAGTAAGGTTCCTCTCCAGTGTGTGTTCGCACATGTCTCTTCAAAGCCGACCTGTGTGAAAATGCTGACCCACATACTTGACAAGAGTAAGGTTCCTCTCCAGTGTGTGTTCGCACATGTCTCTTCAAATTTGAACTGTCTGAAAATGCTGACCCACACACTTGACAAGAGAAGGGTTTCTCTCCAGTGTGTGTTCTCATGTGCTTTTTCAAATCATAATTATTTGAAAATACTGATCCACACACTTGACAAAAGGGTTTCTCTCCAGTGTGTGTTTGCATGTTTTTCTCCAAATCTGAACTTTCTAAATAGGATGATCCACACACTTTTCTCAATAGTGTGTGTCTGTATACCTTCAAGTGTAAATTAATTGAAAATAAGTTTTTGTTGTTTGCATGTGATTATTGAAATTCAATTTGTACTGTGAAAATGCTGATCTACACTTGATAGGAGTTGTTTTTCTTTGGATTGTCTCCTGGCAATTGTATTCTTAAAATTGAAGACAGTGAAAATCACGATATGCATACAGTACAAGTGTAGCATTTATCTCCAGTTGTTTGTATGTTTAGAAAGGTGAAAATCCAGTCCCACAACTGCCAAGTATAAGTGTAAATCCTTGTTTAAAAAATGGTTTCTTTCTGCATTCTCATCGTCAACACCAAATTGATTACAGTTTATGGCCATCAATTTTTCATTGCAATATCTGTGAATAAAGAAGAGGTGTTATTAAAGAAATTACTAAACTCATGCATTATTCACAATAATAAAATCCCAACTACTCGGTTTGTGTTTCTATGAATTCAAAATGTCTCACATTTCATGTTCAGCTACCAAATAAAATGTATATTCTGTTCTTGAACCAACAATAATTAAATGGAATAAATTTAGAAACTTGCATTTTTACATATTAATGAATTTCATTCATCAGGAACAAGATATTTCATTATAAAAAATAATGAGGAAAATTGTTTATATTTTAACATTCAACCAACAAAACAAGTGTAACTGTACCAAACCATTTATGATCTTAAAACAAAAATCAAACATAGAATAACTTTTCATCTTTACATCTTTTCATGTTTAACAAAAGTCTAACAGATTCAGAAGAAATGAAATTATTCAATTGAATTGAAGATGTTGATTTTTTCATGAGTTGTGATAGATTTGATCATTATTTTACATGTAGAACAAAAAAAAGTAGAAAAGTACAAAATATATTTCTGTTAAAACAGAATATGTTTGCTTTTTATAGTCAAGCAACCAGCACTATGAGATGATTTAAGATACAAGTGTTGAGAAAGGGATTTATTTAAAAAGAAGATAAGTAAAAAACACTTGGTAATCATCTCCATCTGTGCAGAGTAGAGTCTAGTGCAGTGGTTCTCAACCTTTTGGGGGCCATGCCCCACCTCAACACCTAAAAAATGTTGATGCCCACTTTCACATAAAAACGAATAAAGTTCTGAAAAATATAATATAGAAGTAAAATACTACATATAAAACTTACATAAAAGGTTTTTTTTAATTTAACTTTTTTAATTATTATAAATCATAAATACAAATCAAGCTCACCTCAAGATAAGAAAACTTAAGTTAGTGCGATCCTTGACCCTGGTGATTACTCCAATGAGTTTTTACAGGAAGATCTTATACATCTTGTTATTCTGAACATTTTGATACCTCATTTGCCTCTCTACTCCTATTAGTTCACTAATTATGATGATTTATTTGTTTGTTTGTGGACTTTCCACAACCTATAAAACTGAAAATATTAATATGTAGACATTGTGTACTTGCTTAAATTTTATACGAAACTGAAGAACATTTATTTTTCTACTAGGTGATATTGGTTCCAAAGACATACATCAAACGAGGTGTCAGCAAATATTTATTTATAGACACCTTTTATTTTGACCACAGTAAAAAAACGTCACAGCGTAGTTTGGGCACTGTAAACACATTAAATTGAAAATTGGTTGTAAAATTCATTTCAAGTCAAACGATGACAAATAAGACACTAACAGATTCAGAATTGGACATTCTTTATTATGGCATGCATAACAGTTTTGTATTAGTCAACATTATGGAGAATGAACACTTGAGAAACGGTAAAATTAGCATTACTGTGACATTTTCGCCCCCAAAACTGACTGTTTGGACTACCTAATTACTGCAAAGATTTTTTATTCTAGGCACCAATTTAGTCAGTTTCAATCACAAGTCTCCTCGTTTTGTGATATCCAATCAATTTCTTTTTTTCTGTAACAAGTCATTTACAGCACTAACACCACATTCAGCTAAATATGAGGACGGGAATGGCAACAGTTTTCTTGCAAAACTAGTTGAATTTTGGTATTTAGTTTGTCTCATCACAGAGCCATGCAAAGTTTTAACAGACTCATCATTTTGTATTTCTGAGAGTTCTTCTTGATACTGCATAGCCACATCAGATAATTCCACTAGCATTGGCTGATGGAAAATCAATTTCTTTTTAAATCAGAAAATCTTGTCTTTGAAATCAAGGGTCATTATTTTCAAATATTTCACAATGGCAAGTACAGCAGCATCAGTTACCTCACACTTTTTTAGCCAATGAAACTGGTCAAAACTTTTGGCAGAAACATTCTTTTGACATAATTCTATAAATGTAATGAAGCCAAATATTTTAGCCTTTGCATCAACAAGAGTCTTGTTTCTTCCAGTTGCATACTTAACATATTCAGTTTTTCAAAAATATCTGCTAAATAACTCACAAATGCTTTACCATCAACTGTTAGCAGGTGTTTCATTTCATTTCATTTTAAGAAGTCACTATGAATATCAAATAGTTCTATGAATCTTTTCAGGCAATTCCCCTTTGACAGCCACCTTACCTCAGTGTGAAGTAATAGTCTTACATGCTCTGCATTTTTATCTTCACAAAATTGTTTGAAGAGACACTCACATTTGGCATTAGCTTTGATAGTATTGATACATTTTATAACTGAATTCAATATCTCATTTAGAACAAGTGAAAGCTTTTTGGAAACTAAATTATCTCTGTGAATAACACAATGCACAACTAACATTTCTGGATTGTCATCCTTCATCAATTTTAAGCAGCACCATCTGCAGCACAAGATGTGATGTTTTCTATTAATATTTGATTTACATCCAAATAATGTTTTAGTTTATTATATATATATCAATGGCAGTAGTGGTGCTTTTTAATTAGTCGCAGAATATCATTTCTTCAGCAAATTCACCTTTGTCAATATATCTTACATAGGCCGTATTGTTGGCCTCACTGTCTCTTACAGTTGATTCATCCGTTTGTATTGAGAATTTTCTTGATTTCAGCTTTTCAATAAGTTGTGTTTCAACATCTTTACTCATCTCATTTATTCTGTTGCTAACAGTATTATTACTCAGTCTTTGACACCTTTGTTATCTTTTTCCAGAACTGTTTTAAGAAAAGTTGATATTGCTGGTTTAATTAAATCCTCCCCATAGTATGATTTTTTCCTGATTTAGCTATGACTAAAGAAATTTCATAACTAGCCTCAGGAGTACGATTGTTGGTGATAGTTCGTGCAGAGAACAAAAAATCTATTGTTGATCTTTTTTCAAACTTCTTTAGGGATTTAAAATAGTTCAAATCTGAATTTACATGAACACTATGTTTTGTCTTCAAATGTGCTTCGAGACGACCTCGCTTCATTGATTCGTTGGTCAAACATTGTTGACATAATAGACAAAAAGGTGACCGTTCATCATGAACAGGAGGTATGAAACCAAATTTTAAATATTCTTCTGAATACTGACAAACTTTTATTTTCTTTGCACTACTCATTTTATGCCTGGGAAAAAACCTAATAATTATTGTAATAGTACCGATTAGAGGTGGTGGCATATGTTTCTTAGTCTGATCGATAAACACACCGCTGGCCCCCTTTTGTTGCAGGTTGTGTATGCGTGTGCACTGTCAAAATTCCAGCAGTCTGCTAGCTAGCACACACAGTGAGTACAACTTGCCGCCGTAATATTGTGACATGTGGGCCCCATTAGAATGAAGTAATACCAAAAATACCGGAATAAAACTATATCTATTGTTTTCTTTAAGAGAAACATAACAATAATGAGAAAAAAAAAATAAACTAGTACAAATCAAGGCCTCCACATTAGAAGAACAGACTTAACAATAGTTGGGTGACAAACCATACAAGACAAAATAGAAATTGGTTTTGAAAGACCAATTGATAATAAAGTTTACAACCTGTTCATTGGAACAAAGGTTCTCTTGGTGTGAAAATTTGATTGGCTACTTTAGTCACTGAACTTGCCTCTTTTTAAATGTTTTTTGTCGTTGTTTTATCTCTCCTTTTTGGAGCATAGCCCTTAATTTCACCCACCCAAAAAATAATATTTGTCAAAAATAAATATTTAAAATATATATCATAAAATTAAATAAAAAAATACACCAAAAAACAATTAAAGAAGTTTTTTAATTAAACTTAACTCATTACTATTACGTTTTTCCATTGTGATAAATAGGGATAGTACAAGCTTCTTACACGTTTAGAATGTGTTCCAGACTCATATGGTTGAGTTTGAGTTTAAATTATACCCACCAATAGCATCTATCTCCTCTAATTGGTTCAAATTTATGCAATGTATGCTGTAGAAAAATTTGGTATGTTTCTTTGATTTTTTGCTTTATTTTGTAAACCAAGACAAATTGTCATTAAAATTATTAAATACACTACTTATTTTGCGATGGTAGGATTTCTTGCCCATTGATATTAACAAATTCAGAGAAATTTGTCCTTAATACCTCATTTTTAAATTGCCCTCCCCATAATCAAATTGCCCCATGTGGGGTGTGTGCCCCATGTTTGGAACCACTGGTCTAGTGTATAAATGAAATGCATTAAATGTTGTTAATGATTTTATATGAAAAGACAACCCATTAATTTATGGGCAGTATAGGCTTTTCCATAAAAGCCAAAATTAGGTTCATGTCTCAATCAAGATCATACAAGTCAATAATTAGTTAAAAAGTCACACTGCTCAAACTGTACATTTTTGATGTCTCAATTCCTAAATAAACAATTGAATAGTTTTTTCTCTCAAGATAATGAAGTATTACTACATTGACAGAAGCCTGGAAAAATAAAGATTTTACATTAAACCATTTCTATTTAAAAACTATGACAAATGCAGAAGTCCTCAAACTTTTTATATCATCAACCCCTTCATGTAAATCTTGATCCTTCAATCACCTGTACAATACATAAACGAGCAGTTTCAATATGCATTAGTAAGGGAAACTGCATACCAAACCTTGCGAGACTGTTGTTCTGTATCCCCTCTCCCTGTGAATATTAATCTTGAAATATAGGGACACAAAAAAGTAAAACTATCTACTGTCATTGTGGAAATCAGGAGAAATGTACAAAATATTGAACATAATTCTGGAATTCAACATGATAAATGAATGTGATATGAAATATAGGGAAGTACACAGAGAGGAGAATCTGCTTGCTGTCATTTGGCATAATAACCAATTTATGTTCCGATTTTGGTAACAATTGGTCCCAGTGTTGGAGGAGTTTTGTGACAGACAAATTCAACTTCACTGATCCCTATACTATACATGCACAATACATTTTCATTACCCCCAATTACAATACCAAACCTACTATCAGTAATAATGATAATAACAAGAGAAAAACTTCAAGAATAAGTGGACCAATTTTGGGAAAGTGCCCCACTCGACCATCTCAGATTTTGCTCTAACTTTGCACACATGTTCATTTGAGTTTGAAATGAAGTCCTGTAAGATTTTAGCTCAATATCTTTACTCGTTCAGTCACTATGGATCCAAGAACAAGGACTATTTTGTTCAAAGCGACGACGATCAAATTGTTTTATCCATTTTCAACTAGCAACCATTCCACAACAGGAACTTCTACCACACTGAAAATTTGTTCTCAGGGACCACTTTATATTTAGATTTTGTAAATGTTATCAGCCTAGCTCTAGAAGGTATCATTTGTTCAGAAAAAGATGTTAAAGTGGGCTCCAAATTTCATTTGTATTTCTGAGAAGCTATTTCTAAGTAATCATTACTCAGGACCTAGCCAACTTTGTGAGCTCTGTCTGGCAAGAAAGAAAATGATGTCAATGCACTACAAAATGTTACAATCTGGATCTTTCTAGCTTTTCTAGATCCTAAGATATAAGATCTCAAAAAGGGAAAAATGAACATGTGGAACAGGCTGAAGAAGAACCACTGAAAAGAGTTTAAAGCCGCACAATTTTCTAACAAGAACCACTGAAAAGAGGAATGTTTAAAATACTTTTTCATTCATGTTCTAATCAGTCGCTGAAATGGGGGGTTGCATGCGGCGATACAGCATATACTTACATCTCAATTTCCAATGTCTATTAATGGAGACTTTAACATATACCTAACCCCAAATTCCAACCTTACCTCATACCTAGTTCTCCAAACTCATTTCCATCACTGGTTCTAACAGAGCATTGAAATTTTGTTCATGAATAATATAGGTAATATTAAATACATCAAAAATAAATTAACACATCTTTTTATTAAATTGGTTGACATCAATAATGGGAAGGATGTGTTTGGTGAGCATCAGCAAGGGAATTAATATTGGAGAATAGTTGGAGATTTGTGAGTTTTAGTTTTAAGTCCGGATTCAGTTTGTTCCTCTGCTGTTAGAACTGTGTTTGCATGATTAAAACCAGTTTCAACCATGTACAAACTCCGGAATACAAGTAAAAATGACTCAACTAAGCTTGGGGTCTTTACTAGCAGTATTTACATTACTCCAATACTCACTAAGGCTTCTGAATGAGATACAATGATTGCATTTTCCATTTCCAAATCAAATGGTGTAGCAATCCAGTCAAATACATGCATTTTCTCCAGGTCCACGAAATGTATTTTAACCCATAAGAACCCACAGTGACACTGATATTACATACACTTCAAAGGTTCTGGACATTCCCTTATCCTAGATTTTAACTCATGAAGTGTACTAGGTAACATCTACTGAACATCCTGGTGCCTGGTTATCATGTGGGAGAGAAGTAACTACTTTTAAAAAGCTTGTTTTTGTTAATAAAAATTAAGTTTTAACCCATTTAACAATGTCCTATATTACATTTAACCTATTCTGACCACATTTCTTGAACAAATTGATATAAACAAAAGTTAGGACAATATCACTGTGACATATATGTCACTCTGTCTTTTGTCATTAAAATAGTCATGGAAAAAACATTACATTGCTACAACTTTACAAAATATTTCTATCATGTATATATTTTTATGATGTATAATGTGTTTTACTGTTTTATAACCCCATAATTGTCCTTCAAGGAGAAATGGGTCTGGGTTCTTATGGGTTAAAGTTTTCTCTTAATTTTTCAAGATGCTTTTTGTATATCTCCAGATCAGTCTGAAATGTTTTCATCTTCCAACTGCTGTAAGTTTGAAAATTGACAAAAATCTCTATGTGCCAATGAAAATTTAAATAGGCCTATTTTGACCTGGAAGGCCATTAGGATTGTTCTGATCTGAATAATTGTAACATCTGTAACCTTGCAGTCGTTTCTGCACTTCATTAAATTTTAAATATAGGTCTGATGGGAGTGAGGGGGCTATTTGAAAACACCACCAATGGAAGCACGGCCCCCAAAAGCTGTATAATTTCTACTGACAAATCTCGCCAAATGTTATGGAGGGGGGGGGGCCTACTGCATTTCTAATGACAAATCTCACTATTGCTGCACCTACACCAACTGCTACAGGCATCAGGCGTGGGGATGTGGATGCCAATTTCTCTGCAATCAGGTAAATATGCATTTTTGATATAAATATTATCTTTGAATTTATGAATAAAGGGAATTGGCAGTGGCTTATAAGCATACATTTCTCTATGGTGGGTGTCTGTTTATATGTTTACAATACAGTTCAAGTAGTGAATGAATAAGTACCAGAAATTCTATTGAAATCTGATAATTAGTTAATCTTTGGTAGAATTTATATTGTATACACAAATGATTTTATGGTTAAGATTCAGATGTGCTTTCAATCAATAAGACCTTCGTTACCTTTGGAAAATTGTCAGTTTTGAATCGTTTTGATTGATTTGTTTAGCGACATATCAACCCTTGATGGGTCATTTAATGCTGAAATCAGTTTAAAATTCCCCAAAATAGAGTCATGTGTCTTTTCACTTAAGCTGTTTCATGTGTTTGCCACCTTGCTGAGAGGAAATTTTTTCTAACACCATTTTTTCTGAATTTGTAGTTTATGGCCGTGTCCTCTGGTTTTACTGCACATAGATGAAGTCAACATATTCTTATATGGGCATTTTGAGGAATGAGCGTCAGTATCCACTCTATGTATGCTGTTCCAGATTCTATAGACCTCTAGTAGGTCAGCATGTTTTCTTCTGTATTCAAGGGTTTCTAGATTAAGTTGTTTTAATCTTTCAGTGTAGGATATATTTCCCAATCTCGGAATGATCTCGGTGGCACTCCTCTGAACTCTTTCAATGGCATCTGAGTTGTACTTCAGGTTAGGAGACCATATGCAGGAAGCAAACTCCAGATGGGGATGTACCAGAGACTTGTACAGCAGTAGGAAGCTCTCCACATCGATGAATTTAAATGTGTCTTATGTAGCCGAGTGTTTTATTTGCTATATTCACTGTTTTGTATATGCACAGTGAAGTCAAGTGAGTTGTCTATATAAACGTCAAGATCTTTCTCCACCGTACTTTCCTTCAGTGTGTGTTGTGTTCTGTCATCTTCAATCATGGTGTAGTCCTTTTTTTGTAGTTTCTACCTAGGTGCATGACCTTGCATTTGTCGGGATGAAATTTCATCTGCATAGATTTGGCCCGCCGTTGCAATGTGCCCTCCACAAGTAGGTCTCCAGATTCATCAGACATTAACGCTGAGTGGATCTTTGATGGTTGAGATTCAGAAGTGCTTTCAATCAACAAGACCTTCGTTACCTGTGGAAAATTGTCAGTTTTTAATCATTTTAGGTGTGTTCTATTTACACTGTAACTATAAAGAAAAACTGGTCCTTTACTTTCATGCAGTAAGGGGTCAGCTTTAGCTTTATAGTTACATTGTAAATAGAACCCACACTAAACATTTTCCAAAGGTAACGAAGGTCTTATTGATTAAAAGCACATAAAATTACTTGGGAAAGAATGTTTAATATGATTTTTGCTGTTTAAGGGCTACCCAAATCTCAACCATTTTCAAATTAGAATTTGTTATAATCTTTCTTGTTATTAATGTAGGTACTCCAAACAGGCAGCCTTAGCTGGAAACTGAGCGTATTTAGCCTAATTTTAGATAGTTTTCAATCATCAATTTTCAAAATTATATGAATCAGAAATAAATAAAAACCATATGAAAAGAAACTTTAATGTTCTGTTGAAAGAGTTGTTTGTTTGATTTTGAAGTGATTGACTGAATAAATACTTTAATTTAATCTTGAATCGACATACCCATGTCGCAAACGCGGACCGCCATTACGAAAAGATCATGTCGGCCGTTCGACACCAACTTCATTCATAGCTCTATCGCTTTTCGTGAGTGGCCATATCCACAAATATTATCCAACTAGCGAAGAGAAAACATTAAGCTTCATTTTGAGACCTTTCGCGCGAAGCTCGAATGAAATTAACGTAGTTTAAAGTGTAAACAAAGTGCTTGTAGGAAATTTTGAACAACATACACTCGGCACAGCAGGCTTATAAATTGTCAGTTTGTAGAACAGTGTTTTTTCTACAAATTTATTAACTTTATAAGCTCCAACTTGCAATTCATGAAAAGCGATAAGAACAGAAAGCGAGTTGGGTACTGTGTTTTTTTGTTCACCTCATGTAGTCGGCGATATCTGTCATGGCGGTCCTACACGCTACGAAGTCCAGCTCGACTTGTGAAAGTGATAACACTTCAACGGCTTTAGACTTATTATCGGTGCCTCTGATCTCTCTTGTTGGTAACTATACCGATTAATAATCCTTTTTAAATAAACTTTTTTGTTGTCTAACAGTCAGTAATTAGCCGATTGACCACGGAAAACACTAAAGTGCTAACTTGTAAAGAGCTTTTGTTTTCGCTGACTGGGTGGGTTGGAAAGTTACCGATTTATTTATTTATTTATATTATTATGGTTGTTCCTTTATAACAAGATTTCTCCAGTAAAATGATGTGGGAAGAAATATATGTGATTATCTTCAAGATTTTAAGAGATTTTGAATACAATTTCACCAGTTGTTTAAAGTTTAAAGTAACGTGACCTTCGATGTTTATTGGATTTCTTTTTTTCTTGGCCACCTCATTTTCTTCAAGAGTACTTAGTGTAATAATCACATAAACAAATAAATATCTGTAGTATTTATAGAATCTAATCGTTCTTATTTTGTGATAATGAAAATATCACACGCACATCACGTGAGAACTTTTTTTAAAAATCTGGCAGTGATCAGCATATTATTCGATTTTAATAAAAATTTCGATACTTTTTTTATTTTTTTATTTATTAAAGGATGAATTTAAAAAAAAAAAATTTCCATTGCAAATCTTAAGAATTTTTTTTTCATATGATAACTGCCTTTTTTTTGCACGGTGCAACTGTCGTGCATTTTAATCTTAGTCTACCATATGTTGGTGTCGCTTGCACATTTGAAATGTTTTTCATACCTAGCAAGAACCAAAAGTCAATGATGTGTCCACGATTGTTAAATGTACCAGATCACATCAGCCTGAGTGGAAGATAATTTTAGGCACAAAGCATTTTATCAAGGAACACCTGTCTATCTAATTCTGACCTGCTGAGAAAATAGATTTTAGAACATAATAGGGACCAACCGGACGAAGCTTCTTGTGCGAGGATACATCTAAAAAATTATATAACCTAAATACATTTTACTTCCCAGCTGATAAAAGGTATAACCATCTGAAGAGATGCTTCATACCTGGAAGAGGTAGACCTCCATCACCACCAGATGTGTCCCTGACCAACCGTCTTCTCATACAACTGAAGACGCTTCAAGTGACTGGGCCATACTGGCAACTTCTTCAGAGCAATGTGAGGCATGCCGACTTCAATACCTATATTCAGACGATGGAAGCCTGTTTTGACAGATGCCTGGATGACCCTTCAGAC
>VCCN01002415.1:407027-422527 GCA_006491835.1 Architeuthis dux
TATAAAACAAGAAATGTTTTTTAACATTTTAAATTCTCATGCCCCTAGATCCCTTTGCTAAACAACATATCTTCTTTTTCTGATTCCAATGACACCAAAACCATCCATGTAGCATAAATAGAAGCTGAGACATTGAGTTTTAAAAATGCAGTTGAATTACCAGAAATAACGGTTACAATTTTAACAAGTGGAAAGGGGAGAAATTGAAATTTTGCTGATTTTAACTCCATGAATCAGGCATTATTTGTTCATTTCTGAATCTGTAAAAAATCAGGCTTGTTATTTATACTATAGGGAACAGTGTCAAATAAGATTTGGCAATGTTCATAACATAAATCAAGCATACTGAGCCGTCAAAATCCATGTTTTATGCTTTTTCAATTTGACGCAAAAATCTGCGGCAAAATTAAATATTCATATCTCCAGAACCGTTCAACATTTTTTAATAAAATCTATATCAATGGAATCGAGATAAATAGATCTATACAATGGAATAAACAGTGTCTCTGACATATCAAAAATCAGTTTGGAGTACCTAATTAATGGCACAAACATTATTTGAACTGGAAAGAGTTTTCTATACCTAGCAGCCCATGATAAGGCATGTGCACTTCCACTGTACCATGCATTGACAAGCTGTGACACTGTCTCATGCTTTGTTGGCCATGGGAAAAAAACTGCATGGACTCTGTATCCAGAACTTACGTGCCCTGATGCACTAGCATACCAGGGGGGGGGGGTCCACCAGAGGGGTGACACCCAAGATAACTGCCTAAAAAATTTCATATTTCATGGTAATTCTTTTTTCTAATGAAAAATCCCAGAAGTTACAAACGTAACAACATTATAATTTAACTTAAAAATTGAGGGTAGGGTTACATACATAAAATCTTAATTATAAAACGATTATTTATATGTTAATCTCCTTCAGTCTTGTAAAGAAGGTTATATGCTATAGACCAAAGACCAGCTGAAAAATGATCTTTTGTTTACAGAGAATTCATCTCCTAGTAACAAGCAACCAATCAGTTCCCCCAGGGCCTGATGAAACAATCTTCTGCTCCAGATGACATACCACAGGAAGTAATGGCCACGATCGATCCTACTCTGTGACCGAACTAGCACATGCACAGAAATAGACAAGGCAAGGAGGAAGCTTTTTGTGAAGAGGCACAATGTGCAGTCAATCCCTCCAACAAAGGCTGCCCTAGAGGAGCAGGTTAAGAGAGCCGATATTTTGCAGCCTGTAGCCACCCGCTTTTTATATAACTTGCCTGTAACTGACACATAATTTTTTTTAATGCTAGGCGGTCCGCCAGTTTCCGCGGCTCGTGATTTCCCCCCTCAAGTCTCTAGTCACAGGGACATGTGACCCCCCCCCCTACTGAATTCGGCACTAAATGACCTACCAAGGGTCGATGTGCCATTAAACAAAACAAACAAACATTAAAAAGAATAACCATTCACCAAAGTCGCAAGACTCTATTTTGGGGAATTTTAAACTGATTTCTGCAATAAATGACCCATCAAGGGTTGATATGCCGCTAAACAAATCAAACATATATATTTAAAACAAACAAGAACAAAACAATAATTAAAGGAAATTATTTTCATACATGTATTCATATATATTTAAATCAAATTGGAGTTTTTTCCCCACCTTTAAAAACCAAAAGGATGGATTTTCTTTAAAGAACCAAAATATAATTAATGAAATCCACCTGCGACTTGCAGGCCAGTCCAGCTATGCACTTGTCTCCTGCAAATGTAAGAAGGGTTGTGTTAGGCAGTGCAAGTGTAAAAATGCTGCCTTAGACTGCACAGTCCTCTGTTACTGTGAAGGGGAGTGCTGAATAGATTTTACTGCGATAGACCCTAGCTTTGGGCAGTTACTGTTATCTCTGATTTTGAATTGTGAGATACAAAAAAGCTTCTGGGCAATTTTAAAGTTCAAAATTTGAATTCTGCATCATAAAAAAAATGTATCATATCAGACTTAGTTTACGCAACTTTTTCATACCAGCGGCCGCCATCTTGAATTTTCGAATTCAATTCGAATTGAATTTTTTACCATACATAGTTCTTAGGAATTGCTATTTGGATAATACTATGTATGGTAAAAAATTCAACTAAGTATGTCCTCAATATCATATTATATACATTGCTGAAAAAATTGTCGCTGGCAGCCATTTTTAAATGACTGCCATGGGCGAAATAATGAAAATTAACGATGGCTCAAATATCCAAATTTGTTTGGAATGCCTTTGGCTATAATTGTACCAAATTATATGCTGTTATCACAAAACGCACAATTATTTAGCTAAGCAGACTCACTATATCATTAAAAATTGATGATAAAAGATAAAATATCAGTAAAATTGATGATAAAAGATAAAATATTCATAAAAATTGAAAAATTCATCGTCATTTTTCGTGAAAGTCTTTCTGCAAATTCGTCTTTAAAACAAAGAAATTAAGCGAACGTTACTTACTTGTTTCGTCTGGTTTGTTTTCCTTCACGCAACATCAACATTAGAAAAAAGATAGAAACATTTTAAATAAACCTTAACTTTATGGATTAAATTTTCTTTAAAAACAAATTTCACTTTTTGAGGTTTTATAAGAAAAATGTCCCCCAAAAACATCGGCTTGCAATTCAAAGGGAGAAATATCTTGTAAAGAGCGACAATCAAGGGAGATAATCAATCGAAACAGCTAAGCGTTTCGCGCTAGCTTCAACGCGTTTCTTGTTTTGGCAGTGCAAAAAGCGCTAAATTAGCGCGTTTGCGCCTAAAACATTTTGGCCATTTTAAACCATTTTTAGTGTCTTTTTGGTTGTTTCTGGCCATTTTGGGCTATTTAAAAATAGATTTAGCACTGTTTGGCAGTCAAACTAGTCAAACACTGTTGAGAAGGGTCATTAACGTAACATTCAAATAGTTCTTCTAACGATTGAACTCCTTCTTGTTGCTTGTCGTGTTTCAGACAAGTGTCAGTGCGGAGTTCAACCCGATATGGCTTCCGCTACTCAACAGACCCAAAACCGATCAGACAAAGACAAAGAAACACTCGAATCCAATGTTATACCCCCTTCCCTTCAATATTAAAAACTTCTGTTTACCCCATCACACCCGAATGGATCGGCCGAAACGTCGTTAACAATACAATACAACTTAAATGAGTTCAATCGTCCGAAGAACTATTTGAACAAAGGAATCGTTATTTTTAATTTCTTGAGAACTCGAATATAGATTTTCGATCTGAAAAAAAAAAGGCGCTAAAAAGCCTCCTTCGTTATAGCTAAGAGGTACCAGCGTACCACGCATGCCCGTAAATAAAATTCACGAACTCGTGAAATATTGATGTTATCGTAATAATTTGTGTTGCAACAGAGAGAAGACAGATTGGATAACATTTTTAATATAAAGATTATTGATGTAAATTATATAAATCCTGATATATTTGTGTTTGAAAACTAGCCGCACACGAAAAAAAAAAACCGGTGAACCGTGTAAGCCATTGTATTGTACTACAATTCAATTTAGCCCAAACACATTTTAAAAGTTAAATTTTTTTTTAATTTAAAAAAATAATGAACCGATTTCAATAAAACTTTGGTTATTTATTCATTTATTATTGAAGTTTATTATGGAAAGGTTATTTTTTATTTTGTAAATAAAACTTATAGAATTTTTTTTATTCGAGCTTTCAAAGTATTCAAATTATAATTTTATGAAATCTCATCTATCGGAGAAGAAATGTTCACATTTTAAAAAGATCGGTCACTGACTAAATTTAATCCATTTAATTTATTTTCGAAAATACTCCCGACGGGGGTAACTTATTTTATCAGCGTGTGCTTCCCAACCCTATTGATATATGTTAAAAAATGATTGTATCGTAATCATTTTTGTGTCATTAGAGATTAGAAAGATTGGATAAAATATTCAGATAAACTTTCTATGATTAAAATATATAGAACGGGAGATATTATTGTTTAAAGTTAAAGTGTTTTTTCTTCAAAGAATTGGTAGATTTTTTAAAAGCTTTTAACATTCTTTTTTCAATATTTATGAAATGTGGGCAAACTTGTAATATTCTTTTAATATAATGACGTTATTTAAAAACAAAAAACAGAAATATATAATTTAATAAAGAATTCAGCCCCTGCGTATTTTTAAAAGAATTTTATACTATTTTTTTTAAAATTCAAAATAAATCTATGGAAGCCCATAATTTTTTCATATAAAGAAAGACTTGATAAAATTATCTCCCTTGGGCTTAGTGTTGCCGGTTAGCTCTTTTTAGCAGTCAAAAGTTGCCAAAATGAGACACGTTTAGTTTTCTCGTTGCAGTGATCTTGACATAGGCTGTCAATTCGGGTTGACATTGTTTTGATTGATCTTTACAGTCATATAACTTAGCATTATCTTTATTAACTGTTAACTTGGGGTTGTTTTGATTAATCTTTAAATTTATTGACTGTTACTTTAGTAATCGTTATATAGCTCCAGCACATTTTTAACTGTATGTAGGGGTCTCAGGTAATTTTTAAGAATTCTGATATAGGTTTTAAAACTGTTACCATCAGATAGAGCTTAACAAATTTGTTTCAACGAATGGTCGATGAGATCTGTAGGACTAATATTGACCGAGTGTGATAATTTGAAGTCGTGGAATTTACCTGGTTTTGGGGACGCATTTTCCTTTATTTTTCATTTGTTCAATTAGAAAATATTTGTCCAAATTTTCTTCAAAGTTACATTATGGGAAAAAGTGGTTACAAAAGAGTAAGGCAGAGTATGTCAATGAAGAATATATTAGAAGACAAAAACGAAGAATTAGATATAGAAATATGGTTGTTTTTAGATGTAGGATTTAGTGAAAATTTAATTGATGCTAGATTTAAGTCCAAATCGTGATAGGCTAAGTAGATCAATCTTAAGTTTTCATATCTAGTTGTTATGCAAGATGGAACATAGAGGCATCTAAAAACCAAAATTATACAAATGAATAATTTATACAGTAAATCCTAAATTTATATTTACCATATATCTTTGAATCTAAGTCGACCGTGGGTATAAGACAATGTCAAATTAGAGTAGAAGACTCGAATATAAGTCGAGCCCAAAACCATAATCAAGACATTTGATGATTTCACCTTAGCGAGAAATAAATAAAACAAAAACTGACGATAAACTAATAGTAGCAGCAATAGTAATAGTGCTAAGTGCTGTAAGTAAGCTTGTTGACACTAGAGAGGAGTAAATGGTAATGTTAGCGATACGCATGAGAGAGATCTTCTTTCTCTGCAGTAGTAAAAGGAATGAAAATGCATAGGTTGCAATACACATGAAAAATATGCAATGAAAATAAGATGCATGCAAATAATAATTGCAAATACTTTGCAACAATAATAAGTATATTTATTACAGAAGACATAACAATAAAGCAGTTCTCAGCTGTTGAGAAGAAAGAATGCATTTAAAGAGTTTGATTCACTACTTAATATGTCTTTCATTGGTTGATAATGTTAAGGAAGAGAGAGAGACAGAGGGAGAGAGAGAGTGTGTGTGTGTGAATGCGTACGTACGTAATCGAAATTTGGAACAGCGATAGATTTGTTTGGGCGACAAATCTGGACTGAACAAAGATGAACAATAGATCAGGGGAACTGATGTTATGTCTTCCAGGCCCAGCTGCTGTCTGCCTCTCTGCAGGCGTCCTGTGTCTCTCTGCTTTTTCGAGGGCCTCTGTGTCGCTTTTATTGGGCTAGAATGCCCACACTGATTTTTTAGCCACCACCTGCAAGTTCAGTCGACATCCTGTTTATGACCCCCTGAACATCAGATGTGTTTGTTTCTGGTTCTGGACACCTTGCAGTCGATATCCTATTTAACTTTCAACACCCATGTGGGTCAAATCTGTGACCTCTGCCTAAATATACAATATGATGACACAGCTATTTCTTGGGAAATCCTATAACTTGCCTTAACTGCAGCATCACTGACTTGATCAAATACATTTAATACTGACTGTTGGTTTTTAAATGACTGCTCCAACTACTTCACGTAACTTTCCACTATATTCATCATACTTTGAAGCATGAGTGGTTGTATAATGCCTTTGAACGTTATATTCTTTCGCCATAGCTTCATGTTGCATACAAATCAAACATGTTGGCTTTCCATTCACTTATTGTAGCTATGAGACTTTAAATACCATCATTTATCATTTAATCACTGCAACATAATGGTAATATTCCACTACACAAATAGTAACATTTCCTCTACAAACTGTGAGAGATGTATGGAAGGTCAAAAATGGTATAGATGTTTGGAGGTGAGATCCGATAAGTGAATGGAAAACCCATGAGACATATAATTCATGACTTTGCTTTTTATTTCAGTGCCAAAGGCCAAGTGCCAGTAATTTCTCATACAAATTTAACTACGCCACCAGTCCATATGATTATTTTGTGTGGTTGGAAAATAGAAGGGAGAATTCCTGTTTATAGTAATAAGGAAATAAAACACCGAAATCACTACTATAACCTGTTGCTTGTGGAGGCATATGAATAAGATATACAATTGTAAGACTTTTTTCCACATCTTTTATGATATTAATTTCTAGACAAAATACACAACCTATCTTTATCGATAAAGGTACACTTTTAGTAGATTTTTTATGACGGAAAAGTGTTAGTGGCTAATGATGTCATAAAGAATTGCTCAAGGTTGGTAAAGTGGTACCCTTCAGAATCTGAAACAGCACCCACTAAACTATCATTTCCAGCAACAAAAGAAATCGCATTTGTACCCTACTTCAGTTATCCTGATGTTCTATTGGACTACTGTTCTTTATTGTGTATTATTATGTATGAGTGAAAACACTTATCACACTTTACAAGAACAAGGTTTACCCACAATGTGTTACGTGTGACTTTTCAAATTTTGTTTCTCTGCAGTGTGTGTTCGAATGTGTTTCTTCAAATTGGAAGTGTTTGAAAATGCTGAGCCACACACTTAACAAGTGTGTGTTTGCATGTGCGATTTCAAAAGTGAATATTCCGAAAAAGCCAATCTACACACTTGGCAAGAAAAAGGTTTCTATCTAGGGTGCATTCGCATATGGCTCTTCAACTGTGAACTCTGTGAAAATGCTAATCCGCACACTTGACAAGACAAGGGTTTCTCTCCAGTGTGTGTACGCATGTGTTTCTTCAAACCTGAATTCTGTGAAAATGCTGATCCACAAACTTGACAAGAGAAAGGTTTCTCTCCTGTGTGTGTTCGAATGTGTCTCTTCAAATCTGAATTCTGTGAAAATGCTGATCCACAAACTTGACAAAAGAAAGGTTTCTCTCCTGTGTGTGTTCGAATGTGTCTCTTCAAATCCGTATTCTTTGAAAATGCTGATCCACAAACTTGACAAGAGAAGGGTTTCTCAACAGTGTGTGTTTGCATGTGCGATTTCAAAAGTGAATTTTTCGAAAAAGCCAATCTACCCATTTGGCAGGAAAAAGGTTTCTCTTGAGTGTGAGTTCGCATATGGGTGTTCAAATGTGAACTCTGCGAAAATGCTGATCCACACAATTGACAAGAGAAGGGTTTCTCTCCAGTGTGTGTTCGCATATGTTTCTTCAAATGTGAACTGCATGAAAATGCTAAACCACACACTTGACAAGAGAAGGGTTTCTCTCCAGTGTGTGTTCGCATATGGCTCTTCAAATGTGAACTGCGTTAAAATGCAGATCCACGCATTTTACAAGAGAAGGGTTTCTCTCCAGTGTGTGTACGCATGTGTTTCTACAAATCTGAATTATTTGAAAATGCTGATCCACAAACTTGACAAGAGAAGGGTTTCTCTCTTGTGTGCGTTCGCATATGGCTCTTCACCTGTGAACTCTGTGAAAACGCTAATCCACACACTTGACAAGAGAAGGGTTTCTCTCCTGTGTGTGTTCGAATGTGTCTCTTCAAATCTGTATTTGTTGAAAATGCTGATCCACAAACTTGACAGGAGAAGGGTTTCTCTCCAGTGTGCGTTCGCATATGGGTCTTCAATTTTGAACTGTGTGAAAATGCTAATCCACACACACTTGACAAGAGATGGGTTTCTCTCCTGTGTGTGTTCGCACGTGTGCTTTTGAAGCTGAATTCATTGAAAATGCTGATTCACACACCTCATAAGAATATAGTTTTTGCCCAGTGTGCTTTTGCATGTGTTCTTTTAATTTTGACTTGTGTGAAATGTTTGAGCCACATACATAGTTTATTTCCAGTGTTTTCTTATAAACAACCTAAATTTCAAATCAACACTTTTCACAGGAATATGGTTTCTGTCCTGATTCTTGTAGTCAACATTGAATTAATGATTACAGTTTCTTCATACAATATTTATGTATGGCTGTTAGAGAGCTTCATTTGTTCTCTACTGCAATATCTGTGAATGAAAAAGAAGTATTATTAATGTAAACAGTAGATCTATGTATTTGCAATTATAAAATTATAATAATTCAGTTTGTGTTTCAGTGAACATATCCTGTACTTTATGTTTATATACTACTGTTCTTCAAATAAGCATGATTTAATCAAATATGATAACTTAAATATTCATTATTTTTACCTTTCCATAAGTTTGTTTTATCAGAAACAAGACATTGCATTATTAAATAAAATAGAAACAATTGTTTACATTATAATTTAAATCTCTTTTTTCTGCTTTGTCATCAGATGCATTTTCTACTTGTATTGTTTTTCTATTCATTAATGCTGCTTTGTGCCACTCTTTTCAACAATACTGGTATAAAGTCAATGTACAATAAAGGAATTGTGTAGATTAAGGAATTATAATAAACCAATAAAATGCAAACAACACTTGAAAGACTCATGAATTGGATAATTAATAAAAGAAAGTTTTATCTGAATCTAATTCCACAGATTTTTTAAATCAACATTCTTTGATAAACTGATTAACTGCAGCACATGAAACCTGTATCAATGTTTGAGAAAAACAAAGTCAACTTTTATTATGCTTAGTTTGAACATACAAATTATACATTCCATGCTAGGGCTATAAACTTGAAATGTGTATCAAGGTTGAACAAAAAGAAAATTACCATATTTAAAGGCATATAAGACCAAAAAGGGCTCAAAAGATTTGAAAAAAAAAAGTAACATTTGTTGTTCAGACTCACATTCACCAGAACTTGGGGAGGATAAAAAAAACTGGGTATTAAATGATAGGAAATCAGGGAAATACACTTTTCCCTTAATATTCCCTGCTGAAATAAGGTGCAGGGTTCATATATGCCAGTGATGACAAACATATGACATACACATACATAGTCCTGTAGAAGTTTTGGTCACCCTATAAAACATTTAGATAGGTTCACATGATATATCATCAGCTTTTCAAAAGTGTATCTTGTCAATTTGTATCTGTTGGGCAAAACAAGTTACAGCCAAAATGTGAAGGTAGGTATTCCAGCATCTTACAAGGAAACATTGAATATGTATGTACTTTATAGTTCAGAGTCTAGGGAATGTGGTTTTAATTTTCGGTGGATATATATTACAGGAGGCCGCCTCCAACATTTAGTGTAGTAGTTCCCAACCTGAGGGCTGCAGGCTCCTGTGGGACCACAAGGTATTACAGGGTCCGTGGACAGACGTCTCAAAAGCTAGTAGCAGATATAAAATGAAAATTATTAAAGGTAATGACATAGTTAAAGATTTGAGGGCCATGGCGTGGCCCAGAGGGTGATTTAAAATGCCCACCAGCTCCCCACCCTCAGTTATGCTTCTATATCTATATCGTTGGAAAAGAATTTCATCAGCTTTCCAACAGTGCATCTTGTCAATTTGTATCTGTTGGGCATATCGTCGAGAGTCCAATACTGATATTTTCACAAATTGGTACCACACAAGGTGGCCAAACAATCTTTGTTTTTTTGTCTTCCTACATGTCTCTAATTTATATTTTGTTATGATAACCCTGCCTATATTGTAGCTTAATGATAGATATAACTCAATGATAGATATAAACAAATGATAGATATAAACAAACTTACCCCCTTGTAAAATGAGAAAACCCTGCTTCCTGTAGATGTCATTTATTATAACTTCTAGACAATATTTTTAGAAACCAATGGTCTTACAAACAGTGAATATGTCTCCAATGTATTTTATCTTTCACATACACTCAAGCATTGGTATAAAGTTATACAATTATAAGAGCTGTGTGT
Source organism: Architeuthis dux (assembly GCA_006491835.1). Classification (NCBI taxonomy): domain Eukaryota; kingdom Metazoa; phylum Mollusca; class Cephalopoda; order Oegopsida; family Architeuthidae; genus Architeuthis; species Architeuthis dux. Next base: position 417,277 of record VCCN01002415.1, read on the forward strand.
GTGTGTGTATTACTCTGTGTCACAATCAATTGACTTCTGTCATTGGCGTTTTCAATCACACAATGAAAATGTCGAAAATAAAAAAAATAAACTGACAAGATACACTGTTGGAAAGCTGATGTGATTCTCTTTCCAACGATATAATATGTCAATCTAGCTGAATTTTTTCCAAGTTTACCCTATTTTGCTCAATATTCTACAGGACTAACTTTGAACAGACAAGTGATGTATCACTTTCTAGTGGTCTACACTTGAAAACTGTATCAAGGTTTGAGAAAAAGTGAGCCCATGAGATTATTCTTAGAAAATATAACTATTATTTGTTTTGCAGTGAAAAGATCATCTAAACAGAGTAAAATATTTTTCACAAGTGGGAAATTATACTTGTCTTTTTAAAGATATAATGCTGTGCTAAGAAATCCATGCTTTTTATTTAGTGTGTAAAAAGATGAAAATAATCTATTAAAAGAGATGTCTTATTGGTCAGGTTGAAAGTTATCAAAAAATCAAAAGGGCATAAATATGCTACTTATGGGCTTCCATACTGGCTAAATTACTCAACTAACAAAAGATCTATCAAAATAATTCCCAATATGTATTTCATAACTTTTTTTAATTATTCAACATCATTATCTGATAACATTTTTCAACCAAGTGCTATAATCATGAAAGCTATCCCTTTTAGTAAATGTGTGTTATTAACATTGTTGGTATGTTTATTTGGAGCTCTGACTGCATGTATGCTTGTTATGTTCTCTACATTTATTAGATGATTGGATATGGATTTTTATCCCATTTAAGTGATCTATATCTCGCTAACGCTTCATTTTAGATTGTCTTTCTTATGCGGATATTTAATCAGCATAAAATTTGCTGATATACAACATGACCATATTTGGGAAAAATGATTTCATCCAGACCAGAGCCTGGAGCCCAAAATCAAGATGGTTGACAAACGACCATGAACCAGCAAGTGCCACCTACTTTTTTATGACCCTTAGACCATGTATTAATAAAACTCAGCTCCTAGAGTAAGGGAAGGCGTTGTTATCTTTAAACTAGAACCATGATGACTGGTAAGATAGTTTTATCAAGAAAAAGCTGATGAGAATGGATGTTAATAATGTAATGCATACAAGTGTTATGCTCCTTGCAAGTAGTCTGCATATAAAACCTCTATCAAGGTTTTCAAAAAAGTGAGCTCAGGAGGTTACTCTTTGAAAACATAACTATGTCTTGCATTGTAGAAAATATTTTTCTCAAGAGGAAAAATATACAGTAAACCCATGGTTTAACAGACTTAAAGTTTATCAAACTTAAAAAACAAGAATTTTAATGAATTTTCAAGTATTTGAATAAGACTTTGAAATGACCTGAGTGTATATCATTACAGTAATGACAGCCAATATAAATGGATAAATAAAAAAAATATTATAAATACTACATGAATTGAATTAAATAATTTCCGAAAGAATATATGTATTTATGTATATAAGCAATTCAGGTAAGATTATAGCATTTTCATTTTTATTTATCATTTGTATGTCTCTTAGAATTTTCCCTTATGTGCATCCATAGTTGAAATCGACAATGGTGTTGCGGGAAAGTGTATATGTATTTGTTGAGGAGAGGAATTATTTATTTGATTGCTTTTAGCCACTATTAACTATTTATTTTAATTGTGATAATAATCTAGCGACTTTTAGCCACTATTAACTATTTATTTTAATTATTGTGATAATGATCTAGCTACTTTTAGCAACAAATAGCTATTTATTTTAATTATTGTGATAATAATCTAGCTGCTTTTAGCCACTATTAACTATTTATTTTAGTTATTGTGATAATGATCTAGCTACTTTTAGCCACTATTAACTATTTATTTTAATTATTGTGATGATCTAGCTACTTTTAGCAACTATTAGCTATTTATTTTAATTATTGTGATAATGATCTAGTTACTTTTAGCCACTATTAACTATTTATTTTAATTATTGTGATAATGATCTAGCTACTTTTTTGTTAAAAAAAAAATTAAGTATGTCCTAAAAACAACTACGTAAGTTTAATCTGTATTTGTGCCCTTTCGTAAATTTAAACTAAAAACCTTAAAACCTTTGAATTCAGAAATGACCTCACTAAGGTGAGTAAACATTATTATTAAAATTCTTAAAAAAAGAAAATCTTTCGAAAGAAAAAACAAAAAAAACATTTCTAAAGCAGGAGATATTACGCGTATGGTCGTTCGTAGCAGAAATCGCCAATGGTTGAAATCACCGAAAATGATCTAGCTACTGTTTCGAAGGATTTCCCTAAAAACAACTTCTTACCTTGTAGAAATGTATCTGTGCAGACAATGGGTGACCTTAATCTTCATCGGGATTCATAGGATGATCGGAAAAAAGGGGGTCTTTAAAAGACTGGGTTTCATTCGATTCTGGGATCAAACTTCTGACCGGACTGGAAGGGTTGGTTATGTCTGTCAGTGTTGCCGGCTATGTCCGATTTCGGACATCGTGTCCGTTATTGGCTCTGTATGTCCGAGTAAAAAATTCAAGAATCGGACATCCAATATTGTCCGAATTAAGGCCCCACTCAGCATTGCCAACTTTGATATTTTATATCTAAATTTAGATGTTTTTGTTGTTTTTAGATATCGGATATCAGTTCTAGCCACTTTTAGCTATTTATTTTAATTATTGTGAAATGATCTAGCTACTCTTAGCCACTATTAGCTATTTATTTTAATTATTGTGAATTGTGATAATGATCTAGCTACTTTTAGCCACTATCTATTTTGTCCGATTTTGAGAAAACTAATCTGGCAAACCTGTATCTGGTGCAGTTGTACAGAGTGTTGCCAGATAGTTGGAGACTTTTCTGGCCGAAAACACGAAAAATGGCCAAATGCCGAAATTGTTTATAAAAGCAATTATTTAATTATTTATTTTCATAGGATGAAGTAAACTTTTTTTCAATACCATTATTTATAGGTAGACCCACGGATTTCGCTTAAAAAACTTACCGAAATTAGACACCTCACAAAAGAAAAAAACGTTAAAATCGTCCAAAATTTAATTTTATCGTCGGAATGCTTGTGGCTAAGAAGAAAGATTGGGAAAAAATCTTGTATAAAAATGATTTGTGCACACCTTATAGAACCGGAGGTAATATGAAAACAAATAGTGCAAAAAAGCTGTAGCAGAGCAAACAACAGATTACATATAATGGTTTGCATTCGAAAAACATATAGCCCCCCCCCCCATGATTCTACATTTAGGGTACCAACATGTTCCTTAGGATGTCCTCTTTCAGAAAAAAGATGCTCCCAAGAAAAAAGTTGGAAGAACTACCTCATTTGCATAAAACAAAATGGCCGCTATCACACACCAAAAAAACAGACTTTCATATTTCGTCTCCCAATTGACATATCAGATGACTTTAAAAGTTAAATCAGGGTTTTCTGACATGAGGAGTCCATAAATACACTTTCTCTTACCATAAAATACACACACACATATATATATATATCAGTGGAAAGAGAATTCCATCAGTTTTCCAACAGTGTATGTACACAATTTGTAGCTGTTGGGCAGTTACAGCCGAAAACGTGAAGCTAGGTATTCAGCATTTTACGAGAAAATTTCAAGTACGCAGTCCCGGTTTTATGGATTGTGGAATTAATTACTGAGGTAGGTATATACATATATAAATCGTTAGAAAGATAATTTCATCAGCTTTCTAACAGTGCTTCTTTTCTTCCTTTTCTTTTTCTTCCCAACTTTTTTCTTGGGAACATCTTTTGGCCCATCACCTTAACAAACGATATTATAATGTATCTATTCTCCTTTGTTTTTCTTTCATTAATTCTCTTATTTCTTTTATTCTGGATATTTAAAGTTTTGGCCCATCATGAATTTATCAAGAACAAACGCGATTATTTAGGACGCTAAACTTCCCCAGATTCTAGATGTTTTTAAATTTAAATGTGGCTGAATTCCGGGATGTCCGTTTTAGTTTATTTTTTATCAGATAAATTATATTTCATAATGTTAGCTATTAAAAACTATACATAGATTTTGTTTTATCTTTTACTATGAGATTTGACAGGTCTACTATTTGTGGACATTGAACTTTACGGTGTTGCCGACTAAAAAATATTTTCGCGATAGTTTGACTGCCAAAAAGCGCTAAATATTTTAAAATAGCTAGAAAATGGCCCAAAACGGCTAAAATGTTTTAAGCGTAAACGCGCTAATTTAGCGCTTTTTGCACTGCCAAACAAGAAACGTGCTAAATCGGCACTCTTAAACACATGTGTTAGAATAAAACCGTATAAAATTTTCCCCGGACCCAATCTTTGTGTAAAAAACACAAAGTTGTCCAAAAGTCTAAAATAAAACCTTATAACATTTTGCCGGCCCTAAAACACAAGTATTCATTAATTAAATTATGTTTTCATTAATTAAATTATGTTTTGATGGACACTTTCCCACCCTTGATAAATTCTTGATGGGCCAAACCTTTAAATAAATCCAGAATAAAAGAAATAAGATAATTCATGAAAGAAAAACAAAGTGGGAATAGATGCATTATAATATCGTTTGTTAAGGTGATGGGCCAAAACTTTAAACAAATTCGGTTTCATTTTCTATGTGGTGTTATTATGGCTGGTCAAAATTGTGGTGTGTTGAATTGTGTATCATCAAGAATCCAAGGTGGAATTTGAGGTGACAAGAAACATGATTTTGCCAGACTTGTCGTCTACAAACTTGCCACTACATCTGTAGCGGACTCATACATATTTTTGCACTCACGCATACGGTCAGCAAGTGGAAACCACTTGACTCAATTTCCTTTGGAACAATCCAGATTTTTATTCTGAGAAATAAAGTTATCTCGTCTTTTAGATAACCAATTTTCAGGACATGAGAAATCAGTACTCGACTCTAATTTAATACACTTTGTAGATGGCAAATCTGGCAAAATCATGTTTCTTGTCACCTCAAATTCCACCTTGGATTCTTGATGATACACAATTCAACACACAACAATTTTGACCAGCCACACACAACCACTCACCCATCACTATAAGAAGACAGATCTATTCTTCATCTTTGTTCAGTCCATCCAGATTTGTTTGCCTAAACAAATCTATGGCTGTTCTGAATTTCGATTACGTACGTACACATTCATACATAAACACATTCTATTCCTTAACATCTTCAACAAACTAAGGACACTTAAGTAG
>VCCN01002415.1:438099-457516 GCA_006491835.1 Architeuthis dux
TCTATAAAAAAGAAGAGGAGTTGTTTAGGCGTATGACTTGGGAAAGTTATAATTTCTTTGTTAACCAACACCATAAATGGGCCGTGAAAGAATATGGGGGTCTGACGCACACAGAGCTAGTAAAATTCTTGAATTGCTCCAGGACAAGAGATAAAGAAGGTTATGCCACTGATGTTAAGAACCAAGGTGCTGTATTTCTTGTTGGGTCTTCTCTTCTACCAGTGCTACCCTAGGACCTCTATCTGCGGCCATTATGGGATTAAATGAATCTGGTCTTTTATATGGGATTAAATGAATCTGACCGTATATCAAGTCAGATTCATTTAACATATTTTAAATGAATGACCTTTAATATGGGATTAGAAGAATCTGACCACACCCACACACATATATATATGATTAAATGAATCTGGCCATATATATGTGATTAAATGAATCTAGCATTTTATATCTGGTTAAATGAATCTGGCCTTTTATATGGGATTAAATGAATCTGGTCTCATATACGTGATTAAATGAATCTGATCTGATATATGTGTTAAATGAATGACCTTTATTAAAAAGGTTACATATCACATGACTCTAAATTGAATAAATAGAAATATCACCCATTTTATTAAAAATGTGAGATATTTTATTACAATGAATTAAAAATTAGAAATATTACTTATTTTATTAACGTCTTTTTACTTTTTTCTAAACCGTATAGCTATAAATGTTATATATAGAGAGGTTCCAAAAAGTATAGTTAATTTTCTATAGTTTTGAGAAGAGTTTCGGCCGATTCATACTTCAGCGTTCTTCAGGTGTGATGGGTTAAATTTCATTTTCAAACGTAAACACCCACCCCAAGGTCTGCTAAGTAAGGTTGCCGCTACTCGTGACCCCAAACTGGTGAACAACTGTGTTTACGTCATCCCCTGTAAATGTGGCATTATCTATACCGGAGAAACAGACCACCCCCTCAAGGTCAGATGATGAACACAAGAAAGCCATAATCAGGGGGAAAATAGAAAAATCGGCTATGGCCGACCACATTTGGAGAGAGAACGGGAGGAAGTCCAGATTATTGACAGGGAACGATGTTGTAAGCAGAGAAAAATCAAAATGTCGACTAAATGCATTAGCCAGACATGTGCGGATTTCAACCCAATGTGGCTTCCACTTCTCAACAGACCTAAACCCGTCAAGACAAAGACACACTCGGGCAATATGCTATAAGGGTTATCCTCTTTAAACATAACTTCTGTTTAACCCATCATGCTCGGATTTTACACTTGAAGAAGTTCAATCGTCCGAAGAACCATCTGAGTATAGTTAATTATACAACATATTGATCAGTAATTAACCCACTAATGAAAATAAAAGCCATTAATTCTTGTTTACCTTTATTTTATTGTAATCCTTGATTGGCCTTACAGATGTAGAATAAGGCAGTTATATCTACTGTACATAATTTTAGCCATTTTTAAAGTTAGTCATTAAAAAGTGTGACGAAGAAAGAATTACGATACCTCGAAGTAAACGTCCTCGCGTATATGGATGTTGTAAATGCGCCATTTGCAATGTAACTGAAACACATGCATGCGCAGGGAGCGTTTTTTTTTATCAGAACGGCAGTGAGTGAGGTGCCCGTATGTTATGTCAGCTTAATTTGAATATGCGAAAAGTCGCCACCTACTTAAGAGCGCAGGAGAGAGGCAAGAGCAGAATGCGGCGGATCGTGATTCGAAACGGATTCGTGAACGTGGATGCGAGTGAATTCTTCGCAGAGTGATTGTCGGAACGTAACGGTATTAGACGATGTGTCAGTCTTTTTCGCACTCGGCGGTGTACTTCCAGTAACAGTCTACCAGATTGTTTGTTACTGAGTAGTTTCAGCGCATTTGGTCTTGATTCTTTTTTTTTGACAATCAAACTAATCCAGACGTTTCGGCCGATCCATTCTACAACCTTTTTTCTGGTAGTTTCAAGCTTTGATATTTACAAAAATAAAAAAAACGTTTTGTTTGCAACTGTTATTTGACAGTACCCCCAAAACGAGTCCCCCTTTGCAATGGAAGGTGTATGGTTGCTATCAGCCGGGGTAGTAACTCATGATGTAATCCCCCCTACAGAACTTGGTCTCTTCCCACAGTATCTAGAATTTTGGTGATTCTTTTTTAATTATATATATTTTTTTAATATTGTTCATTATTCATGATTCCCCCATATTATCGAATGTGATGGCATCATATGCCTACATTTACTAACAATTCTATTCTTTAGTTTTCAATTTTTCAGTTCTGACTTTGTGAAATAATATAAAGAAAATAAGTATGGATGCCATTAAAATGTTTTTTTAGTCGGTATCTTTAAAAAAGCTATACAATAAAATAACACATGTATGGTAAGAATATCAGACACATCTCTCTCCCTCCCCATGGTAATACGTTTGAGAACAAATGAATAATCAAGATCAGATGGTTTTGACTGTTCAATGATAGATCACAAGTCTCTATAAGTTTCAGCTCTGAGAAACTCCTCTCACAAGGAGCCACTGGCACACAAAGTCAGAAATAATTTTAGGCTTAAAGAGAAGTTTGGAAGGGATTCTAAAAAGTCCCATCAGGCTATAAATCACGACACCTCCAATGATATTCAATTCTTGGCCAGCCTTGTCTGGAGCCTAGAATATGCCAACTGCATCCCCTGCAGAGGGGTAAGATCCCCCAAACAGGGGCCACCTGTTTTGCACCAAAGTCGCAAGACTCTAATTAAAAGAAATAACCTTTCACCAAAGTCGCAAAAAAAAATAACCGTTCACCAAAATCGCAAGACTCCAATTAAAAAAAAATAACCTTTCACCAAAGTCGCAAGACTCTATTTTTTGGAACTGATTTTGGCATTAAATGACCCATCACGGATTGATATGCTGCTAAACAAATCAATCAATTGGCTTCTTCCATATTGATCTCAGCAGCTCTCAAGTGCCTTCTGAGCCTTGGTATCTCTATTAAAAGTCCACTCTCAGATATCTCATCATACAAATCGGCTAATTTTAGAACAGATTCTTTTAACTCCTCTTCATTGGCAGATAATAACACTTAGCTTGAACAGCTTCAAACATACTTGCGATTTCTTTAACAGCTTTTGATCTAGTCTGAAGTTCAGAATGGAATCGATCTATGCGTGTTAGTATTGGCTGTTTATTTTCATTTTGTATAGTGACACCAGTATCTCTAGCCATCCTCTTTCTAAATGTGATTCTTCTCTATCTAAATTCCATATTTTTCTCATATTAAAAGTACCTTTAAACAAAGGAACAGAACATTACATTAAAAAACAACATCTGAATCTAAATTAACATGTATTAACACTAATTCTAAACAAAAATGATCACAGAAAATTTAAAAGTGAGTAGCTGTTTGAGATTTATGAGTGTTCTTTCACTTTTCCTTTTGTAATTCATTTTCATGAAGCAGCCCCCAAAATATAATCTCTTATGTTCTTATTATATGTTCCTTGGCTTGTGTGAATACCCGGAAGATGAACAGTGTGGCAGTGACATATTCATGCCTAAATGATCGTGAAAATAGAGAAGCGAGCAATGTGTATGTTTCAGAGCTCCTGCCTTTCCACGAGGGTGCTGTTAGCTCAGATGGTTAGAGCAGAGCCTGTGTATAAGGCTGCTTGCAAGGTGAATGTGGGTTTGATCCTGCACAGCGTTCGTTTTTTTTGTTTATTTACACGATTTAGGCCATTCATTTTACGGTGCTGGTTCCCAATTAAAAAATGTCTCTATAATTATCATATTCTGTCAGATATAAAATTATCCAGAATTTCACACTGTTGGCATAGGGAACCACATTATATTCATGCCTAAAACGATTGTTGAAATAAAGCGAGCAATGTGTACGTTGCAGAGCTCCTGTCTTTCCATGAGAGTGCTGTTCATACTGTCAGCATACGGAACCACATAGTGTTATTAATTTACATCATATTCTTCTCTAATGTGTTAGCTTTTTGTAATGGAAATGCTGTGCCCCCCAGCAAAAGAAGTCGGCTCCACTGAGCCAGTGCAAGTGGCCAAGCAGGAGCGGTGGTTGCCTCTCCTCTAGACCAATCTGTACACAGGAACTGCCATAAATTCTGGTCATTCTAGCTCACTGGCACTTTTTGGCTCAAGTGAATACCCGAAGGTTTATGTGTGTGTGAAGGTGGATTGTGGAAAAACAAAGGAACAGATAATGATGATGATGATGAGTAGTTTAGGGTGCAAAAGACTTAATTAACAGTCAACATAAAGGTTTGGACTTAAATGGTGTGTTAACAGAGAACAGGACAAACAGTTGAATTGTTTGTGTCAGACTTGTATGGAAAATGTGTTCATTTGTCTCTGCCTAATTGTTTAAGTAAACACCATACAATTTTCTATTTTTTGGAGTCCGGGTTTGGGTTTGCACTAAGTGAAATATAGGGTTGAAATGAACCCAATTGGATATTATTACAGCCTGTTACCAGAAGAACATAGAATAGACACTTCAAAGATTAGGAAAAAACAGATTACAGGACAAACAGTTGATATAGGAAAACATATAATCATACTTTTCATCATATATTTTTCTTTTTTTGCTGTTTCACACCTGAAATAGAGTCAAGATGTGTTTGTATCTTAATAATAACATTTTTCTGAATTGTATAGACAAATAAGCTCATTGACTAAGTATGTAAGTTATGCGATTTTCTATCTTTGCAATGTGAAGGTTCAGAACTGCACTAGGTGTCATATATGGTTAAAAATGAACCCCATGGGCCTATTTCAGTTTGGGAATCATAAAATAGACACTTCAAGGATTAAGAAAAGACAGGTGGTGAAAAAGAATTTGGGGGTTCCTGAGAACCTACTTTATATTACAGTTTCTAGTTTCTCAAATCAGTAAATTAATTAACCCACATTGGGTTAATTTTAGAAAACAAATTAAATTGATTCAAATTTTTCAGGGATTTATTTTTTAAAATATGAACACATTGCTACCAAAACATATTTTATTGAAATTTCAATAGGTTGTGCATTTTGACTTGAAAAAAATAAGTTTTACATTCAAAATACCATTTTCATAATAAACTTCATTCATGAATGAATAGATAATGAGAATTATATTAAAATCGGTTCATTAGTTATTTTTTTATAAAAATTTAAATCTGTGTTTGTTTTAAGCTAAAAACACTTCAGTGCAAATGCTCATGATTAATTTTATATCTAACTTCTTTATACAACAATTGAAGGTAAAAATACAAAGTAAATGTTCATTTGTTTGCGTGTTAAAATTGTTGAAGATTGTAAAATAAAACTCTTGCTATGCTCATTTTTATTTGGTCATCAGCACCATCAGATCATGGATTTCAAGGTTTCAGTGTAGTATTTGTTGCAACGATGCTCAAAATGAATTTGAAGCTATTATATATATATATATATATATACACACACATACTTTTCTGTTACATATAATAATAGCAATAGCAATAGTGATTCCTGAACTACATTTTTTCCTCAGAGAACCCCAATGGCGACAAAACACAGGGAGATAGATGTTGAGTGTCGAGTCTTCCAAGACACTTGGACAGAAAAGTACTTTTTACACAGCTTTCCACATGGAAATGTATCTGTAACTAAAGAATTCAACATCAAGTGACATTATGAGACAAAGCATCCGAAATTCAGCAAATTAAGAGGCCAAACAAGGAAGGATGAGGTTCAGAAACTTTAATTAAGCCTAGAAAAACAAAGTTTGGTATTCAAGAAACCAAGCGTAGAAGCCATTACATGTGCCGGCTATGTGGTGTCGAGGTTAATAGCAGAAAAGAAATTAAGCCCTTCACTGATGCTAGGCTTGCAATATTTATACATGGAGTAACTGCAGCTTTTGACATAGTTGAGGTGTTCAATTGTATGTGTCTCTTTAAATCGGAATTAATTGAAAATGCTGATACACACACCTCACAAGAATATGGTTTATCTCTAGTGTGTTTTCGCATACCTATGAAAGCACTACTACAGGTATGAACATTTTTGAAGCATTGCTAAAGATTCAAACTCCATGCAGAGGGTGTATCTATATTAGTTAATTCAAAGATATATCCAAATTTTGGCAGTCCACACTAAAAAAATGGCATCAATTTTTGGCAGTACATATATGTGTGAACTCTTCGGAAAATTGAAACATACAAAGAGCAGATTGAGAACACAACTGAGGCCCATTTAGAAGAAGTTTCCCATTCATTGCTGTGTTCTGAATTGCTTGTAATAATAAACAATGTTCATTATTTTATTATTACCTGCATTTATTAGTGAAACTAATGGGATTATTTACGTATGTATAAATTATACACAGATATATTTTAGTATAAACGTATTTATTTCAAACAAAATGATGATTGTATTTTTTAAATTTAAATTGAAGTAGAGAAATATTTGGATGATAAGGCAGAAAACTGACTGACTTACGGAAGGAGAAATCAGTGAGGCAGGGGACCTGAGAAAAAAATCAATGAATTTAGGTCAAGTTGTCGAAAGAAACTGTCAAAACACTGTAGTGGCAGTCAGTGTTGGCGAGTTAAGAACACAGAGAGTGGGGTAATATGCCGTTCGTCTTTTTTTCCTCCTTCTTTTAGCTTCCTCTCATACCGTGATTGACAGACAAATCAGTACACATAATTAATGAGAATGGTGTTTATGTAATAAGATTATTTCTCATTTGATTAGGTATATGGATAGATGCAGCCTGTCATCCATTTACAGACATCGGATCAGTCCTGTATGCGGAAAAATGTTGCCGATCCCTGATCTTAATGATGGAAAGCAACTAAAATTAAGATGACAGAACATAAGTGTTAATAATTAGTAATGGTTTATTGTGTTCAGGTGATAAATTAGTACTTTTCCCACTCCAAAACACAAAATATATAAAAAGATTTTAAAGAATAAGCAATTATAGCCATTTAGTATGGAAATAAAGATTAACATACTTCAAAAGAATATCATTTTCTTGATGTTGGATGTGCATTCTCACATTTTATAGGAATATGGTTTTTCTCTAGTGTGTATATCCATGTTTTTTTAATAGGAACTCTTTGAAATGGGAAATCCACATACTGGAAAAGAAAAATGGTTGTTCTTTAACTTGTTTGCAAGGGATTTATTAAACATGAACACTGAAAATGCCAATACACACACTTTAGAAGCAATGTATTCCTCTGCTTTTAGAATTCTGAAGTGTATGGTGACTCTCCAGTGTGTATGCATATGCTTTTTTAATTAGGGATAATTCTTACACACTATGATTTCTCTCCAGTGTATGTTCGCATATGTGTCTTAAAAGTTGAATTATCTGAAAAAGCTGATCCACATCGGTGTGTTTTTGAATTTGAATTCACGGAAAATGCTTATCCACACACCTCACAAGATTTTGTTTTTTCTCCAGTATGTGTTTGCATGTGTGTTTTTAAATGTAATTTCCGTGAAAATGCAGATCCACACACCACACAAGAATATGATTTCTCTTTAGTGTGTGTTTGCATGTGTTTTTTTAAATTTGAATTCTGTGAAAATGCTGATCCACATAATTCACAAGAATATGGTTTCTCTCCAGTGTGTATTCTCATGTGTGTTTTTAAAGTTGAATTCTGTGAAAATGCTGATCCACACACTTCACAAGAATATGGTTTATCTCCAGTGTGTGTGTGTATGTGTGTTTTCAAATGTGAATGACATGAAAATTCTGATCCACACACCACACAAGAATATGGTTTCTTGCCAGTGTGTGTTTGCATATGTCGGCTCAAACCAGTCTTATCAGAAAATGCTGATCCGCACACTTCACAACAATATGGTTTCTCTCCAGTGTGTATTCGCATGTGTGTTATTAAATTTGAATTCCTTGTAAATGCTGATCCACACACATCACAAGAATATGGTTTCTCTCCAGTGTGTATTCGCATGTGTGTTATTAAAGTTGAATTCTGTGAAAATGCTGATCCACACACTTCACAAGCATATGGTTTTTCTCCAGTGTGTGTTTGTATGTGTCTCTTTAAATCTGAACTAATTGAAAATGCTGATCCACACACTTCACAAGAATATGGTTTATCTCCAGTGTGTTTTCGCATATGTTGGTTGAAGTTAGAAAAGGGACAACCACATACTCCACAATATGGTTTCTCTCCAGTGTGTGTTTGCATATGTCGGCTCAAACTAGACTTAATGGAAAATGAAGAGCCACAAACTTCACAAGAATATGGTTTCTCTCCAGTATGTGTCCTCATATGTGTCCTCAAATTTGGCTTCAGTGAAAAAGATGAGCCACAAACTTCACAAGAATATGGTTTCTCCCCAGTGTGTGTCCGCTTATGTTGGTTCAAAAGTGCCTTCTGTGAAAATGCTGAACCACACACTTCACAAGAATATGGTTTTTCTCCAGTGTGTATTCTCATGTGTGTTATTAAAGTTGAATTCCTTGAAAATGCTGATCCACACAGCTCACAAGAATATTGCTTCTCTCCAGTGTGTGTTTCCATATGTCTGTTCATTTTTTACTTTTATGAATATTGTGTCTCTCTTGTGTATGTTCACATATACTGATTCATGTTTGAGTCAATTGAGAAGCAAGAGCCTCATACATTACAAAATATTATTTCTCTCCAGTGGGGGTCTGTTGGAGCCTTTTTGAAATTGAACTATTAGACAATTTATATCTGTAAGTTTCAAAACAATATTATTTTCTCAGTAGTTTTCTGTATTTTCTCTCTTTTGGGTCACCAAGAAAAGGATGATCCATTCAAATTCACCAAATTATTGATGTCCAGAAAGTCTTTTTGACCAATCTTTAAGTTGAAAAATCTGTAAAAAAGAATTTTAAAGATATATTCAAGAAATCAAGTATATTGTATAAATTCACATTATATTCACAATACTCAGACACATTTTCATGCAGAAAAAAGAAACTGATTACTTTCTAAAAATAAGTGGAATAAATAAGTAAAGAAACATGTTTATTTAATTTATGAACTCTCAATAAATGTCTCTTGGTATCGAAGGGTTCTTACATTTAAAATAGATAAATCGCTGGAGAATTTAAATAAAAAATATTCATGTTAATTATTCCTTTTTAAAGATTTTCAAAGAATTTTATGGAACCTGTTTTTTAAAATCAATACTCCTTGGAATGCTGTAAATGTTATAAACCCTTCATGGGGCAAGTGACTATATATGATCACCTGAGGACCTGTCAGCCACATGCAAATAGTATTGCCACAAAGACAACATAATCCACACCAATGTGGTCTGCAAGCTTTGCAAAGTACACTTGTGCTTGAACAAAGACAGAAACTGTGTTGAGGCATACCACACCCCATTAAATTAGCCCGCACAATAAAATTTTAAAATCAACTTGTGTTATTTTTTGACAATATCAAATTTTATAGGATAGGTTTCTTGCCAGTGCATATTAAAAGATGTTTGTGAGGATACATTTGTTATGTTTTCTCAGAAATGGGATGGATATATTAGGTTGGTGCAAAACTAATTGCAGTTTTTCCCATCAACTTTAAAGCAGTATATCTCAGTATATCTCAGCTTAGAATAAACGTTATTAATTGAAATAAGAACCTTCAGAATCTAAAGATTTTTGCCAACTATAAACAAGTCCATTTATTCTGGGATCATGGAACCAATGGATTCCTCGAAGGGGTTTTCAGCTGCTGCTTGGTTGTTGAAGACCTCACCTTGCAGGAAGTGGTCGAAATGCTTGAAAAGGTGGTAGTCGGTCGGAGAGAGGTCTGGTGAGTAAGCTGGGTGAGGTAGAGTTTCGTAACCTAGTTCGTTTGATTTCTGCTAGGTCATTCATACAATATGTGGTCTGGTCTTTATGGAGCCCTAAGCAGAATTTAATTTGAGGGCTCCTACACTGACACACTTTAATGAAATATTTCGATATAAACTTATTAATACTAATTCTCAAACATAAACAAACCCTGTGACATTATCTCCCCTCCTGCCTGTCACACCAGGGTTGCCGGATTGTTGTAAATAATCATGAGCCAGCAGGTAACCTTTTACCCAAGCGACTTTGTATACATGTGAAGGACCCTCTTCGTACCACTATGGCTAATTAGCAGTATTTTCCGTAGTGTAGGAATTAATTCTGTTTTAAAATAGAAAATAATTCTTACATAACCTCTGCATTTTGATAGTAAAAAATATGTATGTAGCACGTGGGCAAAAAATAATTGGCCATGTTGGATTTTTGGCGGGCGAATATGAACAAAGACATGATTATTGTAAAAGAATAGCAAAGATGTCAGATAGAAATGAAATAAATGTTACATTTAATCGGAATTTATCAAAGAAAAATTGATGTACATATATGTAAATCGAAAAAGGTAAAAAAACGTATAAAAAGATTGAGAGAGATTGTTGTGAGTGAAGAGTAAAAAGATAATAGTAGTTTCTGTAGTTAGCCCAATGTTTTCACTGAAATGGATTCGTCTGTGATAAGAGAGGTTATATTTGAACCGTGATCGAGATAAAGAAATCGGCTAAGAAAAAAGAGGCCTAAGACAGAAAGGAAAAATAGATATACCGGTATTGAAGGGTGAGTTTGCAAACAGGAAGACATTTAAGACTTAGTTGCTAACCTGTGTGTGGAAACTAAAGAGAGATTCTTGGTCATATTATCTCGTAGAACCTATGTGAGGTTTTTATTTCTAGTTTGAGCGAAGAGGAATATAGAGTGATGACCAAGATCGAAATAAGAAATACCGGCATTTAAAGAAATGCCCCTATTAAAAAGAAGTGGAGATGTGAAAGCACATAGTGAGCCCTAGGCGACTAGTATACTAAGTGAATGAAGGATTTAACGTGCCAAGAAGGGTTGGCATGAGCGAGTGAGCACAGAGCCCTAGGCGGGCAACAGAAAAAAGGAAGCTATATCTAGTTTTGTATTTCATATGGGTCAGAGCTGGCTTAATGATGGTGATAAAGCCAGCTTGATATTACTACTAGTGTAGCACTAGTATTGACCGAGTTATGTTAATTTGAAGTCGTGGAATCTACCTTGTTTTGGAGACACGTCTTCCCTTATATAAATTTTAAAAATTGTCCCAAAAGTGATTTTTTAAAATTCCTGTATCACTTTTTAGAACCCATTAAAACAAAGCCCTGTACCTAGTAAAATAGGAAAAATTAGCCATGTTCATATGGTCTCCTAACCTGAAGTACAACTCAGATGTCATAGAATGAGTTCAGAGGAGAGCCACCAAGATCATTCCGAGATTGAGAAATATATCCTACACTGAAAGATTAAAACAACTTAATCTAGAGACCCTTGAATACAGAAGAAAGCGTGCTGACCTACTAGAAGTCTATAGAATCTGGAACAACATAGAGTGGATACTGATGTTCATTGCTCAAAATGCCCCGATAAGAAAATGCTGACTTCATCTATCTGCAGCAAAACCAGAGGACACAGCCTTAAACTACAAATTCAGAAAAATTTCTTCTCAGCAAGAGTGGCACACACATGGAACAGCCTAAGTGAAAAGACTGTCATATCTGAGAATATCAATATTTAAAAAAATAATCTTTGTTCTGATATCGGACATACCAAATTTAACTACCATTTTTCTTATTAGTTTAAACCCAGCCCAAATACACTGAAGCTGGCTTAATGACGCAATTAACTGCTGTCAAAAAAGTATATTCAAGTATATTTTCCGGCTATTTTACCCCATATTTTATATAAGAATTATATAGGGAATCGGGTATACCCGTCTGCCTTCAAAGTTTAATAACTTAAGAAAGAAATAAGATTTTCCAGTTCTGTAAAAGTCAGTAGCTTTTAAATAATGCTTCAAACTAAGCCTAACTTATTCTTTTATCCCTGTACCCATAAGAAACCAGTGTCACACACATTTTAAAGGTTCTGGAAAGTCCCTTATACAGCTTTTTCTTTGAACTCATGAAGTGTATGAAGTAACATCTACTGAACATCCTTGTGCAGTCACATGACTGTGTGTCAATTTGCCTACCCAGAATTCCATTTCCTAAATGGTGGTTTGGCTGGTTACCACGTGGGAGAAAAGTAACTACTTTTTAAAAGCTTGTGTTTTGTTACTAAAAATTAAGTTTTAACCCATTTAACAATTATAATGCTTTAATAACATGCCCTATATTACATTTAACCTATTTGGACCACATTTCTTGAACAAATTGATATAAAAAATGGTTAGGAAAATATTGATATGACATTTATGTCACTCCGGGCTTTTAACGTTGAAATAGTCATTACATTTCAACAACTTTACGATTTTTCTAATGCATTCTATGATGTATAATTTGTTATTCTGTTTTATATCCCCCATGATTATCCTTCAAGGAGAAATGGCTCTGGGTTCTTATGGGTTAAAATCTATTGTTTTTGAAAACTTGTCTGAATTGCACAAAATTTGGTACCAAAGTTAATTTGAGTTTGCTGAATTCAAATCTGATGTTATTTTTGCAAAATTATATTGTCTATCTTCTGCTCCCAATTGGCAGTTAAGAGCGGACCTAGGCACATAGCTTTCAATGACTCATGCGTAGAGATTCATCAACTGCTGGAAGACATCATCCACAATCTCAGTAATGATCAGAATTATGGATCCAGATGGTAATTGAGGAGAAATCGACAAAAGTCTACTGAGTTTGAAACTAGGCTCAGTCAGCCACTCACATTGGCTCACAACTGCAAACCAGTTAATGCATTTGTGTATAAGTAAACACAATTTTACTGGTGCTATAAAAAAGTACCTTCTTATGATTGTGTAACATATTGTTTTACTCTACTACCCAGTGTAGTTTGATATCAAATCCAAACCATCAACTTTGAATAATCCCTGCCACATTTTCAAAGAGATGAAAATTGTTCAAGATATTCAGCCAAACGAAACTCGTGACATCTTGAAGAGATACTTCAACCACAGAGCCTGGCAGGCTCATTCAGAAAACCGTCTCCTTTCCCTTCTCTCCAGTGAAGATGAGGCAGAAAAGATGGTTTGCGGTAGACAACATTTTCGAAATTCATGGCAATTCCGACAAAGGAGACAAAAGTATTCAGGCCTTTTGTTTTCCCTAGTTGAATTGGTCTGTGAGAAACCTTACTGAAATCATTAATTGGAAATCTTCATTTGAGCCAATCCTCTGATGACTTCACAAATAATGAGATTGAAGGATTTTAAAGCAAGCCATTTAACCCATGTCACTTTCAAAGTGTTTAACAATTTGTCAAGGAAATTTCAAATACTTCTGCTTATATATTTGGAGCTGAGACATGACCGTTTTGTTTTTGCTTGTTGCCATGCCCGAAAACTTGTAAGCGATGATATGAAACAAAAAGTTTAAGGAAGAAAAAGATTACGGTACAAACAGTTGATATCTAGTGTATATATGAAAACATATAATCAGATTTCTCAACATTTTTGCTGTTTTTGTCCTGACATAGAGTCAAGATGTGTTTGAATCTTAGTAATAACCATTTTATGAATTTCTTGGGTCAGAATTTCATGGAAAAATGTGTTCATTTGTCTCTGTATGTTGTTTACTTCAAAAGTTATGCGATTTTCATTGTCCAGGTTTGGGATTGCACAAGGTATGGCATACGCGAAACAAAAGTGCGAAATGTGCCAAGGAAGATGATGATCAGTGTTTTTTAAGTTTACCTCGGATTTGTTGTTGCCCCCCCATGTCATAAAAACTCCTTCGGTTTTTCAATTTTCGATATGCCCTACAGGAAAAGAATATGGTTGCTCTCTAACATGTCTGCAAGGGATCAGTTAAACATGAACTTTTTGAAAATACTAATCCACACATTTTACTAATAATTTATTTTTAGTGTGTATTTTAAGATGCTGATCGACATACTTCAAAAATGTCTGGTGACGCTGCAGTGTGTTTACAAATGCACATACACCTCATAAGAATATGATCTCTCTCCAATATGTGTTCTCAAGTGTGATTTTAAAGCGGAATTCTGTGAAAAATGTCAATCCACACTCCTCACAAGAATAGGGTTTCTCTCCACTGTGTGTACACATATGCCTCACCAAATCTGACTTCCATGAAAAGGAAGAGCCACACACTTCACAAGAATATGGTTTCTCTCCAGTGTGCATTCACACATGCCTCACCAAATCTGACTTCAGTGAAAAAGAAAAACCACAAATTTCACAAGAATATGGTTTCTCTCCAGTGTGTGTATTCACATATGCCTCACTAAATTTGACTTCTCTGAAAAAGAAAAGCTGCACACTTCACAAGAATATGGTTCCTCTCCAGTGTGCGTACGCATATGTTTCACCAAATCTGATTTCCGTGAAAAGGAAGAGCCACACACTTCACAAGAATATGGATTCTTTCCAGTGTGCATATGTATATGTCTCACGGAATCTGATTTCCGTGAAAAGGAAGAGTCACACACTTCACAAAAATATGGTTTTTCTCTGTGTGTTTTCATATATCTGTTCATTTTTTACTTTTCTGAAAAGGAAGAGTCACACACTACACAAGAATATGTTTTCTTTCCAGTTTGGGTCAGTTAGTGACTTTTTGAAATCGAACTATTAGATGAGTTATATCGATAAGTTTCAAAACAATGTTGTTTTTTCAGTACTTTTCAATATTTTTCTATCTCAGGTCGCTAAGAAAATATTGACTCATTCAAAATCAGCAAATTATCTCTCTCCTTAAAATATTTTTCAATTCTCCACCAAATTATATTTCAAGCTGTAAAATCTGTAAAAACAGAAGAGGAAGAAATTGAATTAAAATTTAAAAAGGTTAACATTAATTATTTAAAAAAATAATTTCAAATAATTTCAACAAATTTTTCAAACTATTTTTTCATGCTCAAGGGGCATAAAAACAGCAGAGACACCTTGGCACACTACCAAAGGCAGGACAGATCAAAGCCACCCAAATAATATGTGGGGATGAACAAAGCCACATGGGAACCACCGGTTGATCCTCGGAAGGTGTTGATAACACCCCTGCACATAAAATTAGGCCTTATGAAACAATGTCACAGCTCAAAATAAGGAGTTTGCAGCTTTCAAGAACTTTGTCTGAGGCAAAATAGGTAAATTACAAAATATCCATGTTCTGATCAGAAAATCAAAGTTTGAAGGAAATAATAGCCATTTTCTCTACTTTTTAGACATAACCAACCAGGAAATAACATTTACCGGAACAGAAAAAAAAGTTTTAACAAAGTTACATCAAACATACTTAAACTGTTAATAAAAAGCGAAAACGACATATAGGGAAAAAAGTAAAAACTTTCAATTCGGGCCATTGTTTCTAATGCAATGAATGACAGTGCGGTCATGGGAAGCAACATGAAACATTTATGCTTAAACTACGTAAACTACGATATAGCCACACTTTTAAGCATCAGATTCAAAGCTATTGTTTCCTTATCAATTTGTTGATTAGGACTTTTATTCTCTGAATTAGCAAAAATAATTTTTTCACTAATAAAAACATAGAATATAATTCAACATTTGCAAATGCTCTTCAAAGGATTTTCCGTCAAATTTTCTCTTCATAATAAAAGTTGTTGATAACGAAGTGAAGAAGTGGTCGGAAATCCTTTCAATATTGTTTGATATCATTAGATTCCTAGCTAAACAGAATTTAGCTTTACAGGGTCACCGAGAAGGAATTAATTATGAGAGTAATGAGACTGTCATTGAACCTGAAGCAAGGGGAAATAGAGGACATTTTTAGAGTTAGTTCATTTGTTCGTGAAATATGATCCGGTGATACATGAACATCTTCTATGAATCTAGCTGGGGAAAAGTTTGCTACTTCCTATCTATTCAGAACAAGTTTATAGAAATTTTTGGAGAAAACGTAAGAAGCCAAGTCATCGAGTGAGTAAAACAAGCCAAGTACTTGTCTGTCAATTGTTGTTCTATAGACAGTATGGCAAGATTTCTCAACCGCAAGGTGCTCATAGTAGATCTTAGGAAATTCTTTATCAGTTTTAGTTTAGAAAAACTCCGCTCACAGGTAGCAACACTAACAGCAAATGTGAGAAAAACCCGCAGCAGTATTACAATATTTGGAACTGAGTTCCCAAGATTATACTTTTGAATAAACTGCAAAAGCTCAAAGGGGCCTACCTTCTCACGTCTCCGTTTCGTCTTGCGTAGCAGTAACAGCAATAAAACGCTGAAGTCTTTTTCTTTCAATGAGGAACTATTCCTTATCAATGTCATTTTGATCGTGATTGAGTTGACACTCGTATTTATCATCCAAAAGATTCAACGGGGGTAAGGAAGGCATATTTCTCAGAAAGTTCAAAGTTATTTCTTGGATCAAACTCAGTTTCGTATGGAAATTCAGCACCTTGTGATCCTTCGCCAAACATTGATGCTGACACTCCATGACTATCCCCAGATCAGCACAAATTCCTTTGGCATAGGTAACTGCATTATTCACTAGCTCGTCCTTGTTTCCAACTAGAAATGCTTTTAAAACCCTGAGTTTTATATCACATTGTTGCATGTTCAATCCTTTGGTTTGGATGTAAGCCTGTGTGTCATTAATTTCTAGAAGGACGGATCTCTACAGGCCGAGAAAGCACAGAAAGGAAAACAATTGCAACGCACCAAGTAGCACGCCAGCGTCAGACCTGATAGCTGTATTTTCGTCTTCACCCGTTAACTGTTCTGTTATTTTGTACAACACTCACAGCTTCTCCCCTTGCATTCCATTGATGTTTGACACTTTGACCAGTGACTGAAGTGAGAACATCCCAACAATGGGTTGGATGAAGAAAAAATGTGAACAAGCACTCCACAGTTCAAAAAAAGATCACAGCAACAGTAACTGCATGTACACCTGCCAAATTCAGCGTGTGATTTGTACAAGCGACAAATTCTGCTTTTCAATTAATTTCCTTGATACATTTCTGAACACCAGTATGTTAACCAGCCATCACAGCAGCATTATCATATGCATGTCCTCTACAATTTTGAATATCAATTCAGTCATTTTCTAATTTTCCCAAAATCATAGTTGAAACATTCTCGGTGGTTTTACATTTTGTTTCAATGAAATCAACAAATGATTCCACATGTTGTATAGTTATCTTGCGATGCAGGAGGAAAGTCCTGAACTTGGAGAAAAAAGGAAAACTCAAAACTTGATTACAAAAACATGAGGACATACTTTTATTTCATAAGATACACTGTGTCGTGGTTGAGAATGAAGAGTGGGAGAGAGACAATGAGAGCCGACAGACTGTTCTCAACAGGGGAACTGGCCCCATGCTCCCAGGGCCAGCGGCTCTCCAGGGGCTTCCTGTGTCTCTCTGCTTTTCCAAGAGCCTCTGTGTCGCTTTTATCGGGTTTGAACGCCCACACTGATTTTCCAGTCCACCATCTGCAGTCAGGGTCAACATCCTGTTCATGACTTTTCAACACCTGGTCTGTCTTCCGGTTCCTGACACCTTGCAGTTTGGGTTTTTGTCGATATCCTGTTTATAACTTTCAACACCTGTGGGGGGTCAAATCTGTGACCTCCGCACACGGCTGCCTAAATATCCAACACACAGCCTTTACTTTATTTCCATCGATCATAAAGTAGCAGAAAATTTGGCTCATTTGATCCTCATAAGAAATATCAGGAGTGCTGTCGAATATCATGGAAAAGTACTTGGTTTGTTTTACTCACTCGATTTGAGTGACTTCTGTCTGAAAACACTCTGCAACAAAAGCAGTAAAGAGCTTCCTTGATCTCAACATTTTTTTACCATTTGGCAGAGTTTGAAAAAACCACTCACGTGTTAGTTCTCTAGTTTGTCCTTTGGTTGATGCACCTTGAAGCATCACTTCACCGAGATCAGAATTTAGATGTCGAACCACAGATGCACCTTAACATACCAGTAAGATCTGTGTGTCATTGTTAATCTTGCTTGGCCATAGGCCCACATCTTTCAAGTTCACGGCTGGAATTGTTTCTTCGTTATGCTCTTCATCGCTTAAAGTTGAAGAGGCACTTGAATTTGATGATGGTTTGGATTCAGAAACTGCTTCACCTTCAGTAGTAGTAGTAGTTTCTTTACAACTGATATATATGTTGTGGAAATGCATATAAAAAGGCAAATCAGTGTTAAATGATGACAAAATTTGCCCTAAATGCCCAATCTGACATATATGTCACATTACAGATCTCGAACACTAAGAGTCTGATTTAAAAGAAAAACTTCAGAAATGTGTTCTATGTCATCCATTTGGTCTGTTTTATATCCCACATAATTTTCCTTCAAGTAGAAATGGGTCCAGGTTCTAATGGGTTAAGAAAATACAGTTTTGAATGGTCAAGTTTTCTGCTTTCTAGGTAAGAACAAAATGAACAAAAATTTCAAGGGTTCTAATGGGTTAAGAAAACAACTTTTTTTTCTCAATGCAGTAGACCAGTGGTTCCAAACCTTTTCGTGTCATTCCCAACTTTTGTCAATAAGATTACTAATATTCCCCTCACCATTTAAGTAAGTTGTAACAAAGAATAATTTCAAATAATAACTTTATTTTGCTGCTGTGCATTTGTTACTCAAAGAAAGCAAGCGAGAGAGCACATCTTAAATCATTCTCAACTTGGAGCTTATTTTGAGCCTTTGATTTGATAGATAGAAGTGCAGAAAACTATCTCTAGACTAGTCTAATTTCAAATAATAACTTTATTTTACATATAATTAGACCGCTTCTTACTAAGAATTAGTTTAATTTTATAATTGTACAGCTGCTGCTGTGTATTTGTTACTCAAAGAAAGCATGTGGAAATAATTAGGAACACATCATTTGATAGACTTTTATTTTTACCTAATAATAGCTTATTCCCCCCTTGGACTACCTAAATTTTCCCCTGGTTGGGAACCACTGCAGTAGACCAAAAGTGCCGTCTGGGGCAAACCACACCCCTCTAGCTGTGTTGCTGCTTGTTTGTCAGTAAATGGGAATGTGTGTTAAAAAACAACCTTAGAAGGTTTAATTCACATCGTAGAAACAAAAAAGATAAAAGATAGGCAAGTTTTATTATGAAGAGAAAATTTGACAGAAAATCCTTTGAAGAGCATTTGAAAATGTTGAATTATATTTTATGTTTTTATTAATGAAAAAAATAATTTTTGCTTATTCAGAGAATAAAAATCCTGATACATTATCACATTTGTTGTATTATTCTTTAAGTTTTGCATGTCTCAAAAAAGTGTAAAGCTTTAAAAATGTGTGACTATGATATGATTGATTGAGTGTTTTGTTGTGTAACGGCACATCGACCCTTGGTGGGCCATGTAGCGCTGGATTCAGTAGGGGGGATCCCATGTCCCCGTGACTAGAG
>VCCN01002415.1:463334-479062 GCA_006491835.1 Architeuthis dux
TATATATATCGTTAGAAAGGTAATTTCATCAGTTCCCCAACGGGCTATGTTATAAATTTGTATTTATTTAGCCGAAAGAGCGACAGCCGAACATGTGAAGCTAGGTATGTAGCATTTTTCAAGGAAATTTCAATTACACAGCAAGAATTCTATGGATTGTTGAATTATTTCTTGATGCGGGTATACACATTTATATATCCTTAGAAAGAGAATTTCATCAGCATTCGGACCGTGTATCTTGCTAATTTGTATCTTTTTGGCTTAAAAGGTTACAGCCCAGAAAGTCATGCTAGGTGTTGAGCATTTTACGAGAAAACTTCAAGTACACAGTCTTAAGTCTATGGATTATGAGCATTAATCCCTGATGGAGGTATATACATATATACATCGTTAGAAAGGGATTTCTATCAGCTTTCCAATGGTGTATATCCACAATTTGTAACTACTGGGACGAGATATGAAATTCTGTTTCTTTGGTGTGTGCTGGCGGCCATTTTGTTTTATGCAAATGAGGTAGTTCTTCCCAACTTTTTTCTTGGGAACATATTTTTTCTGAAAGAGGACATCCTAAGGAACATTTTGGTACCCTAAATGTAGAATCATGGGGGGCGGGGTGCACGGTAGGCCCTGCTGGCCCCCGGCCTATAACTTGTTTATCAATGAACTAGTAGTAGAAATTGCATTGGGAAATTTGAGCCCAATTTACACACACATTTTAAAATTCTACCAAAAATCTACTAATGGGCCGATTTCGATAAGAATCTACGGATGTATTCAATTTTGAATGCATTTTCTTATAATAAGTGTATTTTGTAAGATGGAAATATTTTCTTTTCAAGTCAACAATCCCCCAACCCCACCATTTTAGTTTTGAGAAATCTCAATTAAATCTTTTAGGGTTGACACCTATTTTTTCATTTCTATGAAGATAATTCCCAAGAGAAACTAAATCCGTTGGAATTTTATTCAATCCTGCTACTTGTTAATTTTAAATTGGCTCTAAATCGGAAAATAAGAAATGCAAAAAAACTAAAATATTTTCTGTTGTTTAAAATACAGTGTACACTTCAAAAAAATAAATTTCTCTTGGAAATCTTTTTTTTATTATATTTAAAAAAGAATGTCATTAAATTTTTAATGTTTATGCTTATTGACCTTCTTGGATTCTCATGAAACATTACTATCAGAAAGAATGGTTTTCTACTTATCGATAAGATTTCGATGTGCCTGTCATTTTAAAAAGAATTTTGATTATTTTTTGCTTAATTACATCCAATACATTTCGCCAGGTATAGTAGCGCGTAATTCTGAAATGTGATTTACCTCCCCCTGACATTTATCAGTAGGTGTTGACAGAATTTTGATGGGCTGTTGACATTTCCTGTCACAAATTAAAAACAAACACACCACTGGTAAATAAATGCATTTTTCACTAAGTTTTCTGTGGAAAGTAAGCAATATTTTCACCAAATACAGTCAATTAATCATTAAATTAATTATTTTTTTAATCAAATTCTGGAGTGGAAACCAAGGACATTTTACAATGGAGGGCACAGATTTCAAATTATTGATTGATTGTTTTGTTTAACGGCACATCGACCCTTGGTGGGTCATTTAGTGCCGGATTCAGTAGGGGGGTGGGGAGATCCCATGTACCCATGACTAGAGACTTGAGGGGGGAGAATCCCAAATCCCTGACACTGAGACAAATGCCACAAGAACCAGGATAAGCTGGTCAGTGGTCAAAAAACGAATTTCTCTATTTGCCTCCCCATGGCAGCAAATTCTGATATGAAGTCTTTTTTAATGTGGGGTCCTGCATGCGAACGTGCAGGCAAAGGGGTGGAGATCCCATGTCCCCGTGAGTAGAGACTTGAGGGGGGACCAGGATAAGCTGGTCAGTGGTCAAAAGCTTCTCAGGGTGAATCCCGAGCATGCTAATGGTGATCGCCTCCCAACCAGCTGGCCAAGATATCCTGTGCAACTTCTCCCAGAACGATACCCGAGCATGCCACAAGGACCCCCAAAGGGCCATGGTTCTCTGAACTTCGATGCCATGGCGTTTTTCAAAGAACAGATACTACACTTTGATCTTTTTCTTTATTCGCCTCCCCACGGCAGCAAATTTGACATGAAGTCTTTTTAATGTGGGGTCGGCCTGCATGCGAACGTGCAGGGGGTATGGAGTGCCTAGAGAGCGGGGAGAATCCCAAATCTCTGTCACTGAGACAAATGACACGAGGACCGGGATAAGGTTAGGGG
Organism: Architeuthis dux; assembly: GCA_006491835.1. Taxonomy (NCBI): domain Eukaryota; kingdom Metazoa; phylum Mollusca; class Cephalopoda; order Oegopsida; family Architeuthidae; genus Architeuthis; species Architeuthis dux. Next base: position 465,597 of record VCCN01002415.1, read on the forward strand.
TGGGGATCCCATGTCCCCGTGACTAGAGACCTGAGGGGGGAGAATCCCAAATCCCTGTCGCTGAGACAAATGCCACGAGGACCGGGATGGGTCCAAAAGCTCCTCAGGACATCTCGAGTGTGCTAATGGGGATCGTGACCAACTGACCAAGATATCCTGTGCAACTTCTCCCAAGTATCCAAAGATACCCGAGTATGCCACAGGACCTCCGAAGGGCCGAGTTTCTCCGAACTTCAAGGCCATGGCGGTTTTCAAGCACAGATAATCCACTTTGATCTTAGCGCGTTATCAGCCGCAGCCAAGATATCCTGCGCAACTTCTCCCAGGACGATACCCGAGCATGCCACAGGACCCCTGAAGGGCTGTGTTTCTCTGAACTTCGAGGCCATGACGGTTTCGAAGAACAGATACTACACTTTGATCTTAGTCAAAAGGCCGAGAATGAGCAGCCAAAGCCCCTGCGCAAAGCTACTGCAGAATGTTCTGTGAGTAGATTTGTTAAAGCGTCATTCCAAAAAGGTTATTGAAGATAACAAAAGAGACTATAGGCAAGATGATTCATTAATAATCAAAGAAGCCATCCTATGTAGTGATGTTATTAGAGAAGTGATGGGTCATTTAATGTCGAAATAAGTTTAAAATCCCCAAAATAGTGTCTTGCGACTTTGGTAAACGGTTATTTTTTTTAAAAATTGGTCTTACGTCCTTGGTAAACATTTTTTTTTTTTTTTTTAATTAGTCTTGCGACCTTGGTAAACGGTTATTTTTTTTTTTTAATTAGTCTTGCGACTTTTGTAAACAGTTATTTTTTTTAATTACAGTCTTACGACTTTGGTGAACAGTTATTTTTTTATAAAATAGAGTCTTGTGACTTGGGGGGGGGGTGTCTTGACCCTCTGCAGGGTATGCAATCCGCGTATTCTAGACCCCAGCTGACAGGGCCATCGCTCAGACAGAGTATCACATTTTTGTAAAAATAGTATGAGGACGTCCACCTGAAAATGCATAGGGAAACAGAAAATGTTGTATTTTGTGATTTAAAATGTCACTACCACTGATATGTCAACTTTGAATGCAAAAGTCGGATTGTTAGTAGTCCAGAAAATATTGGGTAGGTAGACACTCTGGCCACTGTTACAAATGCCACGTGTAGGTCATTTGGCTTGCGATTGCTTCTCTAGACAAGTCCGTTGCTACAAGTGCAATAAAGTTGGCCACATGGCACGTCATTGTTGTGTTATTGTGAAATGCTGCTAGACATGTGGCCAGCTTGGACATGTTGCTCATCATTGCGGCAAGAGAGTCAAGAATAGAGCTTCTTGTTACAACTGTGGAGGCCTTGGGCATATCCGGTGAGATTGCCCTTCCATGAACACCAGGATTTGGTACCAGAATGGGAAACCCAGCCATATTACTAAGGCAAGTCCTGAATCGAGAAAATGGACCATTACACAGTGAGCAGCAAATTAGTAAGTCTTAGCTGCATTTTCATTAAAAAAAAGTCTTGCAGAGAAGAACAGAGAAAAACTGGAAAAAAAAACCCCTTTGCTCGTTTATTAAACAGATTTCTATTTTTAGTCAATGTTTGACTCGTACTTCCTTTCCTCCTGAGTCACCCTTTGATGTTATCCAAAGCACCACTCTTGTTTATCAAAAATGTCCAGACGATTATTTTAGTTAGTTTCAATCTGTATATTTTGAACTTTTTCTTTTCGTTTATCTATTTATCTATCTGTCTGTCTATCTGTTTTCATTCTCTTTGCTATAGTACACAAACATTACAATGGAGTCTGAATGATAGAGAAGTGAATCTACAAATTATTCCTTAAAAGATATGCTTAAAAAAGGATTTTGAAGCAGATCTGATCTTTTCTGAAAAATGATTTTAAATTCTACAGATACGAAACTGAAAATAAGGTTTTCTGCATTATCCACTCATTTTTACTGATGCGCTTTAAAGTTTTTGTGAAATAAATGTAAATATTCATCATCTTTTTGTGTCCAAACGAATGAATACATTAAATTTCGATATTCAACCACTAAAATATGCTATAAAATGGCAAGATATTGAAATTAAGCCTCTTTTAATGCCTAACCAAGGTGGTGGAATTTAGCATCTTCCAGTGTTCGCATGTGGAAAATTAACATTTTATAGCATATTTTATTAGTTGAATATTGATATTTAATGTATTCATTCATTCGAGCACAAGAAGATTATAAATATTTACATTTATTTCCCCCCCAAAATTTTAAAACACATATGTAAAAATATCTTTATTTATTAATTCATTTTTTAAAAATTTCATGCGTCTTTACATTTATTTCCCCAAAAATTTTAAAACATATATAAAAATATTTTTATTTATTAATTCATTTTTTAAAATTTTCACAGGTCTTGTACTGTCCTTCCGGATAAGGAGATAATGCTGAAAACCTTATTTTGAGTTTCTTATCTGTACAATTTCAAATCATTTATCAGATAATTTTTTCTTATGTTTTCTTTTTCATCCAGGGTTGCCAAATTAGTTTTCTCAAATCGGTCAAAATTTGACAGAAAAATTGATAGCAATAAATAGCTAAAAGTGGCTAGATTAATTTCACAATAAAGATAAATAGCTAAATTATATTATCACAATAATGAAAATAAATAGCTAAAAGTGGCTCGAACTGATATCCGATATCTCAAAATAACATAAAATATAAAAGTTGGCAATGCTGAGTGGGGCCTTAAATAGGACAATTTTGGACGTCCGATCTTAAAATTTTTAATCGGACATGCAGGACGAAAAATGGACACGATGTCCGATTCGGATGTAAATGGCAACCCTGCTATCAGCCCAGCAAAACCTGATCTGCTACAAAATCCTTTTTTAAAAATATCTTTTAAGGAATAATTACCTTCACCATAGATTGATCTTTTGAAATCTTCTTGGAGTTTTATTATGAAGTCTTTTGATCATATCTGGTATTTATGGATAGGCCAGCATAACCCTCGGTCAGACCCAGCCAGGCTGTGCTGTAAAATAATACAGGCAGGAATAATTTTGCAAGCAAGCAGAGATAGATGAATATGTAGTAAACCAATAAAACACCCATCTACAAGGTTTTTGAAATTTCTAGTCTATGATTGGCCGAAACGTTAAAGATTTTGATTGTTTTGGTTGTAAAATACGTTGGACAGGACAGTCGTCAAGAAGATCTTGACCCAGGCAGACCTGGTTTTGGCTGCTTCACGAGACATGGGGGGTTAGACAGAGAGAGAGGTGGTTAGACGTTAAAGTGGGAGAAGGGAGGCAAACAGCCAATGACTATGATAGTAGATTACATTGATAGTTATTTAGAGTATTTTTTATTCAAGGAAAATCAGCGCTTTGTTGAAATGTTGGTATTCAAACCATCGTTGCATCTGAGAAACGATTCCAGAAGTAAATTAATCCATTTTAGCAGATAACAAATGGACTCTGTTGTTTTATTGTCTCTCAAGATGGAGAAGTCAAGTCTCCACCCGGACGATATGGTATATTTCCCGTTGCTCGTTTATTAAACAGATTTCTATTTTTAGGTATTTTCTGTCGATGTTTTGACTGGTATTTCCCCTCCTCCTGAGTCACCCTTTGATTTTATCAAAGGTTTCAAGAGATTGTTTTAGTTAGCATCAAACTGTCTATTTTGAACTTCCAATGTTTTCTTTTCATTTATGCACCGCTTCGCTACCGTACATTTGAACATCAAATGGAAATTATTATTGACAAACTTATAGATTTTTCTAATAGCCTTTTGATACTTGTTGAAAGTTTTAGCAAAAAAATTCAATACAATCAAATGTTAATTTTTAAGATGATTTTTTTAAATTTTGAAGTTTTAGAATTTTAATATTTTATAACATCTAGAACACTGAAATTGTAAATGTTTTTCATTTTCATAGTTTATTGTCCATACAATAAAATATGTCTAGAAGCACTTACAGATGTAGTGACTTCCCATTATAAAATTATCAAGATTTCTGAAATTGAAAACAAGAAAAACAAGTCTTTTTCTATTTTTTTCCTACTTACAAAGTATCAGCTGTCAACTCTTTTCATTAAGATTTGGTTTTACAAAATGAGGTAAAAAATTATGAATAAATATTTTGGTTAAAATTCTGTTTTACAAAATGAGGTAAAAAATTATGAATACATATTTTGGTTAAGATTGGGTTTTACAAAATGAGGTAAAAAATACTTGGCACACCCTGTAGTTTTGTGAATTATTAGTTTCCCTTATTTTCAATTCAGACTATATTCTTACCGCTCATTCCAGTGTTATTATCAAACTAGAAGCAGTTACAAATGCAGGGACTTCCCATTGTGAAATTACCAAGATTTCTGAAATTGAAAACAAAAAGAATTGGTTTTATGTTTTAAGACTAATGGTAATGTATACCATTGGCTTGTGTAAATTGTGAAACTGAATTATCTACTGTAACACTACATTGTGTATTATGAAAAATAGAATAGAGAAATATTTTTATTCATTTAGTGAATCTCATCTTTATTTTAAAGTAGACTGTTTAAAAAATGGCCTTTTAGACTTGTTTCCTTTGTATCCATGTGCACCTGACTACTATGATGGGTTTGCATTTTTGGTTCATTTGTGTAGATGTATAAAGCTTTTCACTGTATGCTTCAATATGAAAAACACTTTCATTTATTCTAAGTATCCATGCATCCATGGAGAATGACATGCTTGAACTCTTAGTGTTTGTAAACTAAGTCTTTGTGAGAAGTTCATAATTGTTGTATGATAGATTATTTGTATGATAGATTTAAAGAAGCCAGAGAATTTGATAATAGTTATCATTGTAAAAAAAAGTAGGTTTTCTACACTTATTTTTACAATGATAACTATTATCAAATTCTCTGGCTTCTTTAAATCTATCATACAAATAATTTTGCTTTGAAGATGTATTGATAACAGTTGTGAACTCATTAGTATCTATGCTTATTGGCAAATCATCAGATGTGAAAGGCCATAGATTTCTAATTTCTATTGCTAAATAGTAAAGGAATATAATTTTTAACTGAAGTCAAAACTCTGTAAATATATTTACTAGATGTAGATAATACCAATATTGTTTCATACATATCATCTATAAGGTGCAATTGATTTAGCTCAAAATGTTTTTGCCATCTGAATAACATGAATATACCAAGTAGCAAATTACCAAACACATCAATTGTATTGATATTCAAAGAAATGAAAGAGAAATAAAATTGTTAATGTAAACCAAACATTATTACATTCATTCCTATAATTATTTGTGTAGAAGAAAACATATATTTATCATAATGCAATGGTTAAGCAATTTTGTCTCACAGACTGCTGGTGTAATGAGTTTGATCCTCATTGGGTGCTCTGTTATTATGGCCCTGTGCAAGACTAGACTAGCCTAAAAAAAATGACATGTATCTATTGCAATGTAATCTGAGTTCATACAATATTCAATGTTTCTATTAATAATCTTTTCTTTTCATTCACAGATGTTCTGGCTGGGAAACACATTGTGTGATATACATGAAAATTATTTATTGTTTTGAAGTTCAATGAATGAAACCGAGATTGGTGAATTCACATCAAATACTTGGAAAAATATTCTTAAAGTATTCTAAACTTTCAATCTTAAATTGTGAATAAACACTGGAAAGAAACTTTCACAGAAAGTACATTTAATTGAATATAGGCAAACACACTGGAGAAAAAACTGTATCCTTGTGAGTTTTGTGGATCATCTTTTTCCAACATGTCACATTTTGTAGAAGACATGCAAGCAAATACTGGGAAGAAACCATATTCTTGTGGAACATGTGGATATTCTTCTGCAAACAAATCTAATTTAGTGTATCATATGAGAACACACACTGGAGATAAACCATATTCTTGTGAAACGTGTGGATATTCCTCTGCAAACAAATCAAATTTGGTGAAACATACAAGGACACACACTGGTGATAAACCATATTCTTGTGAAACTTGTGGATACGCTTCTGCAAACAAATCAAATTTGGTGAAACATATGAGAACACACACTAGAGAAAAACCATATCCTTGTGAAATATGTGGAATTTTTTTTGAACAAAAGTCTAATTTGATAGAACATATGCAAACACACACTGGAGAAAAACCACATTCTTGTGGAACATGTGGATATTCTTCTGCAAACAAATCAAATTTAGTGCTACATGTGAGAACACACTCTGGAGAAAAACCATATTTTTGTGAAATATGTGGATTTTCTTTTGCACAAAAGTCTCATTTGGTGGAACATATTCGAACACACACTGGCGAGAAACCATATTCTTGCAAAACATGTGGATCTACCTTCACACAAAAGTCTCATTTAGTGGTACATATGCGAACTCACACTGGAGAAAAGCCATATTCTTGTGAAACATGTGGGTCTACCTTTCTACAAAAGTTAGGTTTGGCAGAACATATGAGAACACACACTGGAGAGAAACCATATTCTTGTGTAACATGTGGATCTACCTTTAGACAAAAGTCTCATTTGGTGGTACATATACGAACACACACTGGAGAAAAACCATATTCTTGTGAAGTTTGTGGATTTGCATTTGGCCAAAAGTCAAGTTTAGTGAAACATATGAGAACCCACACTGGAGAGAAACCATATTCTTGTGAAATGTGTGGATCTTCTTTTGCAAGTAAATCAACTTTGGTGCTACATATCAGAATACACACTGCAGAGAAACTTTATTCTTGTGAAGTTTGTGGATTTGCATTTAGTAACAAGTCACATTTAACGCGCCATATGAGAACACACACTGGAGAGAAACCACGTTGAATGTGTTGAGTTTCTCTTGCAAGAAAGTCAAGTTTGCTGTGAACATACTGAATAGAAACCATATTCATGCAAAGTGGCTCTTATTTTTCAAGTAAATGGAGCTAAACCTTATTAGATTTGGTCTTTATGGGTGACACTTCCAAAGATCTTGAACAAAGAAACAGAATTCAAAAGAAAACTTCTCTCTATTGATAAACTGGATAATCTCTTCTGTTAATCCCCTCTTGGCCACATGTTGTCATGAACTGTCATTCTTAAACACTCTTGGCTTGCTGCATCATATGAGACGACCTTCTGCTGAGACGAGAGAGCTGCATGTCAGCAAAGATCTCACTTAACCACAAAGTGTTTTGTGTTTATATCTTTTCTAAAATGTGTTTCTAGGCATTATTTTCTCATCAGATGAAACATTCTCATGCAATCAATTTTAACTGAAACATATTTTTCACATTTCCATTTTGTTATCTTTTCGATAATTTAGCAAATTCATTTAAAACCTTTTCCCATTTATGTACACATCAACCAGTTGCAAAATGAAAATTTAACTAAATTGTAAAAAACAACATTTTTATAGATACCTAGATTTATTATTATATAATTTAAAAAATGAAAAGTTATCTTTCTTATGTTTCATTCAAGTTGTTTTTAATATCTCAAAGGATTTGACATGGTGACTCATGTTTGGTTTGTGCAAACAATAGTTCCCATGTTTTGCATCCATAATGAAGCTTTTTTATTTTTGATAATTAAAACTGATGCAAAACTAACATTCACGATCATTTGAGTTTTCGTATTTGTTTTATTCAGGCTTGTTTGGAGAAGAGTATTACTATATATGCTAACCTATAAGCTGGCTGAAGTTGAAATGTTCATTGACACCAAAACTAATTCATTGTAATCTTATTATTACAAAATAATGCATGAATCTAGTATTTCCTTTAATAATAGCTTTTCAGTGGTGAATAAAGTTATCTGGTCATACATAAATATATAAAAATGAAACTGTAATTATTAATTCACAATTAAATATGGCAATCAGGAAAACAATTATATTCACATGCTAATTTACATTTGAGAGTAGTGATTAAAAAAGATCAAGTATATTCCTGTGCAGAGTGTAGATATGTCATAAAAGTGGAGTTCACATTTAAAGATTAACAAGCAAACTCGCACAAGAGAAAAAACATATTCTTGTGAAGTATGTGACCAGCTTTTTCAAATAGTTCAATAGGTAATACCAAAAAGTGCAAGGGAATCAAAAGTTACCCCCTGTACTGTTTTCCGTATACATTCAGTATACTTTGACAGCTAGCTAAACTCTTTTCGTTCATTATGACTCTGGACACAGTTTGGATTTGTAGAACAGGTTTTAATAACAAAGGAAAAGATAAAACTGTAAAGAGAAACAAAACATCGGCTCGTTTTAGCCTGATTAAATCTCTTTGTAATTGACACAAATTTCCCTTTGGAACAACCAGATTTTTATTCCAGAGAAATAAAGTTATCTATTCACAGCGCTTTAAGATAACCAACTTTCAGGAAATGAAAATACATCACTTCACTCGAACATGATACCCTTTGCAGACAACAAGTCTGGCAAAACCTTGTATATTGTCACATTACGTTTGATCTTGAAACCCATTTCCAACACACCACAATTTCGACTAGCCATCACCTTCCACTCACCTCTTACTATACGAAGACCGGCTATCCTTCATTCTTTGGTCAGTCAAGATGTGTCGCTTGACAAATCCATGACGGATCCACCCTTCGTTCAGTTCCAGATTTGTTGCCTAAACAAATCTATGGCTGTTCCGAATTTCGATTACATATGTATGCATTCATACACACACACTCTCTTCCTTAACAAACTAAGGGCACTACTTTATTGTTATGTCTTCTATAATAAATACACTACACAAGTATTTGTATTCTTTATTTTCATTGTTTATTTACCATGTGCATTGCAATCTATGCATTTTCATTCCTTTTACCACTGTAGGCACATGCAGAGAAAGAAAGATCTCTCTTATGTGTATCGCTAACATTTACTCTTTCTTTCTCTAGTATAATCAGCACCCTAGCTTACTATTGGCAGTCAGACCCTTATTGATTAATCATATCAATAATAACTTCCTTTTACATATTGAATCCAAATACATACACCAAATCTCCTGCATATGAATCTCTCCTGTCTCCCCCCTCCTTTTTCAATAATATGCTGCTGACTTTTAAGGATTTGGCGGTTCATATTAGGCTTTAGAAGATCAAGTGCTGTGACTAGACGGCATCCCATAAGTAACTCAGCCGGAGAGACATTCGTGGTAGTTTGTGGGGTCGATCGATAACTTAGTAAGAAAAGACACAGATTGGTGTGAATGTCACAATCATCAACATCCTCAAACTTGAAAATCAAACAAAAGAATTGTTTACTTGTACATGACTCATGAAATAAGGTATCCCCACCTTGTCTACAAAAGTATTTTAGATGAACAAAAGAAATTCATTCATTAAGTAGAAAAGGCTCCAAACTGGGATGCCTCTATGTTCCATCTTGCATAACAACTAGATATAAAAACAACCATATATCTATATCTAATTCTTATGATTTTCTTTTTCTTCTAATATATTCTTCATTGACATACTCTGCCTTAGTCTTTTGTAACCACTCTTTCCCACAATGTGACTTTGAAGAAAATTCGGACAAATATTTTCTAATTGAACAACTAAAAAACTAAAGGTAATGCTCCTAAATCAGAATACTGCACGAGTGCTCAAGAACTGTAGATATAGCATTGAACATGGGATTCAATGCAGATCCCACTATTGTGATGCCACTTGTGGTCCCAGAACTGTAGGTATAGCATTGAGCATGAGATTCAATTCAGATTGCACTAATATGATGCCACGTGTGGTCCCAGAAATGTAGATATAGCATTGAGTATGGGATTCAATGAAGATCCCACTAATGTGATGCCACTTGTGGTATCAGAACTGTAGATATAGCATTAAGCATGGGATTAAACGCAGATCCCACTAATGTGATGCCACTTATGGTCCCAGAACTGTAGATATAGCATTGAGCATGGGATTCAATGCAGGTCCCACTAATGTGATGCCATGTATGGTCCCAGAACTGTAGATATAGCATTGTGCATGGGAGACAAGTTTCCCTCTGAAGTCTGTTTCTACTTTGTTCAAGGTCTTTGGAATAGACAATCAGAAAGACCAACTCTAGTATGGTTAAGTTTCAGTGTGTGTTTGCATATGGTCAACTAAATATGACATTTTGATTGCATATGTTTCAGCAGTTGTACCTTTTGTGCAAAGGTAGATCCACAGGTTACACAAGAATATGGTTTCTCGCCAGTGTGTGTTCTCATATGTAGCACTAAGGTGATTTGGTTGCAGAAGAATATCCACATATTTCACAAGAAAATGGTTTCTCTCCTGAGTGTTTTTTCATATGATACTGCAAATAATGGGATTTGCTTGCAAAAGAAGTTGCACATGTTTCGCATGAGTATGGTTTCTCACCAGTGTGTGTTCACATATGTATCACCAAATGTGACTTTTGTGCAAAGGTAGATCCACACGTTTTTACAAAAACGTGGTTTCTCTCCAGTGTGTGTTTGCACATGTACCACCAAATATGACTTTTGTGCAAAAGAAGATCCACAGGTTTTACAAAAATATGGTTTTTCTCCAGTGTGTTTTCACATATGTAGCACCAAATGTGACTTTTGTGCAAAGGTAGAGTCCACACGTTTCACAAGAATATGGTTTTTCTCCAGTGTGTTTTCGCATATGTAGCACCAAATGTGACTTTCATGCAAATGTAGATCCACACGTTTCACAAGAATGTGGTTTCTTTCCAGTGTGTGTTCTTATATGTTGCACCAAATATGACTTTTGTGCAAAAGAAGATCCACAGGTTTGACAAGAATATGGTCTCTCTCCAGTGTGTGTTCACATATGTCATACCAAATGAGGTTTTTGTGAAAAAGAAGATCCACACATTTTACAAGAATATGGCTTCTCGTTAGTGTTTATTCTCTTATGTAGGACTAAGCGTTGCTTAATTGCAAAGGTAGATCCACATGCCTCACAAGAATATGGTTTCTCCCCAGTGTGTGTTCTCATATGTACTACCAAATGAGATTTTCCTGCAAGTCCAGTAATCTAAGAATGTTAATGTTTTTGAAGGTTTTCCTGACAATACAGTCGTCTAGGAATTTTAATGTTTTTGAAGGTTTTCCTTGTAGTCCAGTCATCTAAGAATTTTAATATTTTTGAAGTTTTTCCTGACAGTCCAGTCGTCACATAAGAATTCTAATGTTTTCGATGGTTTCCTGGCGTCCAGTCATGTAAGAATTCTAATGTATTTGATGGTTTTCCTGGTAGTCCAGTTATCTAAGAATTCTAATGTTTTTGATGGTTTCCTGGCAGTCCAGTCATCTAAGAATCTTAATGTTTTTGATGATTTCCTGGCAATCCAGTCATCTAAGAATTTTAATCTTTTTGAAGTTTTTCCTGACAGTCTAGTCGTCACATAAGAATTTTAACGTCCAATTTGCTGAACTTTATCGATTTCTGATTGGCAAATTTGTGAATCACGGATTCCAAAGTTGGGATTTGACAATTGTAACTGTTCACTAAAACCTTGATTAGTGGTTTCGGGTCTAGGCAGATTCGCAATTTTCCATTTGATTTCTTTTCAATTACGTAGCTGTTCAGCCATGAACTGGGTCCTTCAATTCTTTTAAATTATGTCATCTCTGATCATTTTGTCCAATTCATCCTTGAATTGTTTTTACAGGGCAAATGGAATTCCTCGTATCGGTTGCTGCACTGAAACCGCATTTGGCTGTACTTCAATTGTCAGTTGAATTCGCCGACTCTCTTCAAAGACATCTGGGAATTCCAATAAGATCTTTCAAATAGATTCAACCACCTCTAAGTCTCTTATCTTTCTCTCAGCTTGTTCTTTGAAATCATAATTGTCTGTCGCCGAAACTATAGAATCAAATTGATCCAAGTTAAACTGCAGCAAATTCAGACTGTGGCATGAATCACAGCTTAAAATGGGCTGTACTGCGTTATCAATAACTCTGACTATGGATTTAATTTTCCTTCCATTAACAGGATTACTTATGTCTACTTGTATATCACCCATTGCCCTGACCTTTCTGCCTCTATGAACAGAAATAGCAGTTTCCTTCCTTTGAATGAAACGTTCCATTTTATTCTTTCTCACAAATTCTGCTGGGATCACATTCACCGTTGCTCCGGAATCTAGCAAGAATTTAATGTGTTTTCCGTTTAATTTCAAGCTGGCATATACTTTTCGAATTGTCTTCCCTTCAATCTGGAAACAATCATTGTCGGGAAGTTGTAAAATGATTATTTTTCTTGCATCTGAAACATTCTTTACCATATGTTGGACAATTTCTCATACCTTTCACATGTTTTCTTTCAAAATCGATACAATCATACCTGTTCCAGTCTTTCCCAGCAGCATTAATATCATCCTCATCTCAATCATCAAAATCGTCGTCTTTGTTATTTATCTTGTTCGACTGAATTCTACTCTGCTCGGCTGCTCTGCACTTAGTCCGGGGGCCAGCAGGGGCTGCCGTGCAACCCCCTCATGATTCTACATTTAGGGTACCAAAATGTTCCTTGGGAGGTCCTCTTTCAGAAAAAGATGTTCCCAAGAAAAAACTGGGAAGAACTACCTCATTTGCATAAAACAAAATGACATATCTAAGTACTTTAAAAGGCTAAATCATGGGTTTCAGACATGAGGAATTCAAAAATCCAGTATATATATATATATATATCGTACGTAAGGGGATTTTATCAGCTTCCCAACGGTGTATGTTCCCAATTCTTTATCTGGTGGTTCTAAAATGTTACAGCCCAAAAGGCGAAGCTAAGTATTCAGCATTTTACGATGAAAATTTCAAGTACACAGTCCAAATTCTGGAATTAATTCTTGATTGTGGTATATACATATATATATCGTTAGAAAGATATTTGTATCTGTTGGGTATGAAAAGTTACAGCCGAAAACGTGAAGCTTGGTGTTTAGCATTTTGCGAGAAAAATTCGAGCGCACAGTCCAAATCTATGGATTATGAAATTAATTTCTGATGGAGGTATATACATATATATACATCCTTTGTAAATTTGTATGCTTAAAGAATTACAGCCGAAACTGTGAAGCGAAGTATTCAGCATTTTACGAGAAAACTTCAAGTACGCTGTCCAAAGTCTATGGATTGTGGAATTAATTCTCAATGGAGGTATGAACATATACATATCGTTAGAAAGCTAATTCCACCAGCTTTCCAACGAGCCATGTTATACATTTTTATCTTTTGATCCAAAAAAGCAACAACCAAAAATGGGAAGCTAGGTATGTAGCATTTTTCAAGGGAATAATTCTATAGATTGTGGAATTAGTTCCTGGTGCAGGTATGTACATATATATATATCGTTAGAAATGGAATTTTAATAACAATGTTTACTCACCTTAGTTGGGGTCATTTCTGAATTTAAAGGTTTTTTAATTTTTAATAGCTTAGATCCAATTATTAAATGGTCTATATTAACACACACT